>UXGD01001655.1:0-32432 GCA_900474315.1 Torymus auratus
TAATTCGTTCCGGCCAAGCGCGCGTGGGAAGTTTTATATTTAAAACTGTCGATAGGTCGTGATTATTCGAGAGAGTTCGATTTTCCGAGGTAAAAGTGAGGTATTTCTTTCGGTGTTTCTTTGGAGGTAAAAACAAATTTAAAGAAGGCATTGAGAGTAATTGAAATTGATTTGATTGTGTTTCTTGAGAACCGCGAATAGTTTGTTCATTCAGCCAGACCTTTTCTTAACGTTTTTAAAATTGTAATCGATATAAAGTTAAATTTACATGTATATCTATAATTATTCCTGCGATGCTTATTCTTTCACCAGCTTACATTTGCTATGGAAATTTTAATAAAAAAAAAAGCGTTCACATGGTTTCAAAACATCGTTAATCATTGTGTACAGCATGTATAGGATTGTGTATGATTTATATAGGTCACATTAATTATTAATTAGAAAACGAATGCGAGCAATATTTTTCTTCTAACTATGGTGTAACCGCCTCGAGTAAAATGTATTACTATTAAGTAATAAAAAAAAATAAAAAAAAATATAATTAATGTAACATAACGCATTAAATTATTAAACAATCAGTAGTATTACGCGACTCTTGAATAAATTCTTGATTTTACAACAAAGTCCGGTGGTAGTTGAAAAATTTCATTTTATCCAAGTGTATTAATTACTGAAATACACGATAAATATCAATTATAAAGTATAAATTCTTATCTTAAAATTACATTAAACCCGTACCCTAATTGATCGTGATTTGTACAGGAGATTATTTTAATTTAATATATATCGAGATAGAAATTATAGCCGCCCCGTGTGACAACTCGCTAGCTAGACAGCCTTTATTCCAAAAATAATATCAAGCATAGCGCCGCAAGAACAATTTAAATCGTTGCCATCCGCGATTTATACAATTTCAAAATCAATTTCTCATCGTGTTATTTATCGGCGAATATAATATATAATAAAACTTTTTACGAGCCGAATGTATAATTAAACTTTAATGACAGCTACATTCATCGCATTGGAATATCAATACTGCGAAAATAACATTTTAAAAAATCGCATCGCATCGCACTTACACTATTTATAAAATCAATAAATATCTTTCTAATTACCCAAAAATAATTAAACCCATCTAATACATAAATTAAATTCCTATATACGAATTCCCGCATCACATATTTTAATAACAACAATTATTTCCATCGCTCGACGAAACATTCTTTTAAAAGAAAAAAATTGCCATAACATATATCGCACCCTCTCCCACCCATTCACCAATATCCAGCTCCGCGCGCGCATCAATGACCAACTTTCGCAATATATATAACGTATTCCGCGATAATACACGCGGGGGGTGGGGACCGAGAGGGGAGGAAAACCGAGCGACCCGCACGCGAAGAAGAGAGGATATTGCCGGCGCGTAATTTGAGAGGCTGCCGGCCCCGCGGACCATATATGTCCACCGTCAGCTCGCTCCCTCTCGCTCGCACTCGGCTCGCGGCCGATACGTCAGTCTCCGTTTAGCCACCCACTCTCCTCTCCCTCTCTTCCTTCGTGTAGCTTCTCTCTGTAGGGTTCGCGTATAGTAGCTTCTATCTACACATACATATGCCAATTATTTTTTTTCTTTTTTGTTTCTGGAAATTCCGCAACCCCCAGCGGCTGCCGCGCGTTTATTATAGCTTCCTTCTTCGTATACTATGTCTTGGTTGAGAGGTGCGACGATGGCGCCACGGTACGTGTGTGATGATGTGGGTATAGTATACCGACGGAGCGAGCTGTGTAGAGGCGCAACAGGTGCACGAGCGCGGCGAAATTTGAAATTCATGAGCGGCGCGGCGTTAATTGTGAATGGAATATATAGGCTCTAGCCGTAGCCGCGCCGTTTTTCGCTCATTCATAAGTAGCGCGCGACGCGGGTAGCGCGTTAATGCGTGTAGATCTCTCTGTTTTCTCGGTAGGTGTGAGGATGCGGGATACGTAGTTTTACGATATGCTTATAATACTGAATATTTGTACTGTTTGGTATTTTAAAATTATTTTACTAAGTCGATATAAAAATACTCATAAAATTGTGCTTTTATAGATTAGCCACACTCAAAAGATATTTTTACAAACTACCTTTTTGTTATTACGGCCGCACTTAATAAAAGATTTTTGTATACCACAATGTTTCACGGTAAAATATAATCATCCACATTAAACTTTAATTACACTCGAACCGCGTTAACTGCTCAATATAACTTTTTTTGTGTAAATATAATAACAAAGTAATTTTAGATCTCGGTGTATACCATTTTGCCATTCGAAATACATATTCTGTCCAATCGGATCTATATTTACGCTCTTTGCTACAACATCCTACCGAATAACCATCGCGATATATACATCCGCATCAATATTTCATCTCCACTTAACCGCGAATCGACGCTCACAGAGTTTGGCGCATGCAGATACGATGATGCATAATTCAAAAGAGTACCGGCAATAAAGCTGTAAAATTGCAGCCGCATAGCGTACAGAAAAACACCTCTCTCACGTATATATATAAACTTTATTTAGAAAAACGTTAATAACTGGTTTTTTAACGTTCGTTCTAGTAATCGCATTAGAAGCGAACGATCTCTCGGAATTCACGAGGAAAAAAAAAAGATGATGCGCCCGTACAAGGAAAGGTATGACATAAATAACACGGTGTATATTGAAAGACATATTATATATTATGCTCATTCAACGACTTTTTATTGAATGTAAATGTACATTAAGGCGAGTAAGATAAAACTACGGTTACATCTACGCGCTGCACGTATATCTTACCTACACAGAGCTGCGGAGCAATAGTAATCATCATCATCATCGTTCATTATAATAAATCAATTTTTGTGTTTTTTCTCATCATTACAGTATATTTGTATATTGAAAAAAAAAATCGGAGATACATCAACACATATACATACATACATACATACATACACGTATCTATATAGCTTTACATAATTTTTTTGTTTTTTTTTTTTTTTTAACGCGTGTGCTGTTTTGTATTATGTACGCTCGTTCTTATATTACGTAAACTCGCGGGCACGCGCGCTTTTGTTCCTCCTTTACATTATATCGCGAATACTGCGTATTACACACATATACATATATACCGTATAATATATATCTACTGATTGGTTTTTTTTTGAAAGAAAAACATGTAGTACACAGAAGAAAATGAAAAAGAAAAAAAAAACACTTGAACGTAGGGCTCGTCAGCGTATTATACGGAAATTTCATTAGGATAATATATATCTTTCACTCTCTCTCTCTCACTCTCGCAGCATATATCATATTTACAGACAAGATCCATACTAATTAATCATAAACAACAATAATACAAGTAACAATATAAGAGTAACAATACAATGGGACGCGGCGCGCCGCAAGAGCTGTGTGTGTGCGTGTGTACGTATGCATGCATTATTTCGGTACACTATTATATATATATTTGTAATGCGGTCCATGTTCGCGCTGTCTGTCTGTCTGTCCACGAGGAAAGGAACCGATGTATAGGAATCGGGTCAAAGGCACGCAGTACGCACGCACTGCGCATCGATATTGCCGTATATGTACATATACATTGCTGCTTGCGACTACAATTGCTGCCATACTCTTGCTCGCAAGGATGATGATTCAAGAGACTCTGTCGCAACGCGCTAAATCATACATATACATGTATGCTTAATTTGAACACACGAAAATTTTGTAACTCTCCGTTACATGCATATGTACACACTTGCGCGCGTGCGTTTTTCTTTATATATACTTTATCGTCGCATACACACGCTCTCTCTCTCTCTCTATCTCGCCGCCTCTACTCCTTGGAAGATGCACACACACACATACACAGTACGTACACGTGTGTATATATATGTATAATACAGTCGTCGCGTTATCTCCTTCTATACCTACTCGCGAGCTGCGCGAGCACAATAGCCGCAGCCGCTCGATTTTTCACGAGTTACGCAACACTCAACCGAGCGCTAATTGACTGCCGTGTCCGTGTGTATAACGACGACAACAGCGTGATGCCCTGGTAATAAGTACATACATACATACATACACGTGTACATAGTTGGTATATAGTGGAGGAGGAGGAGGGGGTCGAGAGTGCTATATGTCGCCGTGGGAATTCCAAGTATATATCTCTCTCTGTGTGTGTATTATAAGGATAAAGTGTGTATATCTCGTTCTCGAATGTTCGGGGGAATTCGCACGGCGACTGTCTCTCGCGTGCGCTACTCTCACGCAAAACTTTCTTATTCTACTCTCTTTTAATCGTATATATCGCTTGCTCGCTCGTTCTATCTATCTCTCTCAGAGCTTCTGAACGATATCGAATTTATCCTTGAACCCGAGCGTCTCCTTCTTGGGGTCGTACTTCTTGCGCATGGCGAGCTTGGCCCTGAGCTCCTTCGCGCTCATCGCCAGGTTGAGCGAGTTGTTACCGCCGTTTGCTGAGCCAGTTGCTGATGTCGACATCATCGTGATGGAATCCTTGCCGAGGCTAATGCCGCCGGCACTGCTGCTGCCTGATGATTTGGTCGAGGCGTTGTCAGCTACGTCTTCCAACCGCGTCGTCGCTGAGGATGAACCTGTTGTGCCGTTGCCGTTCTCTTGGTGCTGGAAGGATGTACTCATGAGGGTGTCTATGCCGCCAGAGGATGACGCGATCGAGTGAGTGTCGCTGCCTGCGTGCTGGAACAATTAATAACGGAATGTGTTTATCTCGGTGTTGTTGTGCAGGAGGAGATAAGATTTTTTTTTTATTGGAGGATAGTTTGTAATGCATAACGTGGTAATTTGATAATTGCAGTATGAAGAATAGTGGAAATATCATCTGTTCAAGATTGTTGAAAATTTTCCAAAAGTGCGTATTTTTGGACGTGTAGAATAGTTGAATAGATTTAAACAGTTTTGAACAGTTATGAACGATTTTAAACGATTTTGAACATTTATGAACAGTTTTAAACAGTTTTCAACAGATTTAAATAGTTTTGAACAGATTTGAATGGTTTTAAACAGTTTTGAACAATTGAAATTCTTAATTATTAATACTAGGTAAAACAAATGTTCAAAACTGTTCAAATCTGTTCAAAACTGTTTAAAACTGCTCTAAACGTACTAAAATACGTCCTTTTGAACAGTTTTGAACAGTTTTTAACAGAGTTGAACAGTTATGCATAGTTTTAAGCCGTTTTGAACACATAATATTTCCACTAGGAAAAGTGATATAGTCTACGAAGAATTAAACGTCGTACCTATGATAATTATTGTGATTTAGTTAGGAAAAATAATTATCGTCTCTACCGAATGAATTACCATATGCTTTGCAATTTCAGAAAATTACCGACTATCCAATTTTAATTATCATTAACAATGTAAAATATAGTAATAATATTATACTATACTACAACTCATAGATTTCGTTAAAAAAAAAAAAAGAGTTAATTAGGACACGTAGTTTACGATAAACTCGCGGCGATAATAGACTAGAAATACAGGATAAAAAAGCAACGTTTCCCTAAATTTCCTATACTACGTAACGGCTATATCTGGAAACTCGTTTTTCCCCACTTGTACTCGGAACAACTCGAATTCACGTTATTTTTTTCATCATCATCATGGAGATTCTTTTTTATCCTCTACATGTACAATGATGCAGGACCGAAACCTTCGGTAAACAAAGGGTATAAACCGCGCCGTTATACCCTACAGTAATTAGATTCACCTATTCACGCGGTATATAAAGAGAAGACGAAGAAGAAAAAAACGGAACGCGTAATTAGATACGTTTAGATAGTAACCCACTTTATCCTGACTCGAAGTGCCGCGCGCTAATCGCCGTAATTGTTTACTCTCTGGCGTACCGATAATGAAGGTATCTCTCTCTCTCTCTCCACACAACTGATTTATCATTACTTACACATACAGTATCTAAAACTCTCTCTCTCTCGATATTATCGCGCACGTATATGAAGAATGCGAGACCCAACCTGCGCGATTTTTCTGTATAAAAGTTATTGACTCACTACTTACAGCGCGCTTAAATCATTCGCGCCTCTGAGTCACGCGCTTATTGAGAAACAATATTAAAAAAAAAACATGCGCGCGCGTTTTTTTTTGTTGTTCTTCAGCTGCTTATGACGTGGACCGTTGATTTTTCTCTCTCTCTCTCACTCCCACCCTCTATACATATACGCTAATACTTATTGCAATTACGTAAGCGCGGCTTTCCTCTAATTATTTGACCGTTTATGACACCGCAGACTCTCTCGCGCGTATAATGACAATATACCGCATCATATATACACACACGACGTCGCGTTATTTTATCTAGTACACGCCGTGTAGCAATTAAAACTGCACTTTTGCAGAAACCGAGAAAAAGATACGCTCGCGAATCGTTGAAAAATTAAAGCGCGCAATTACCGTGATGTTTTTTTCCACTCAACCGGCCGATAACCGCATACATACAATATTGTTCTCTCTATCACCGTGAATGTCGAAATTCAAATCTTTACCGTTACCCATACCCAACTCGTTCTCCTCTCTCGAAAGAATATGTATATATAGGAAACCTCGTGACCGGACGCGCCCGTCGTTTTCTCGCGTTTTTTCCCATCGCTTTTCGCGGGCGATTCTCTCTCGTTATACAAGATCCTCTTCTCTCTCGGTCGCATATAATCCGATAAGCCTCCGCTCGCGCTGAATGAACAAAAATTACGCAACAGCTGCATCATGAGCGGAAGAGGCGCGCTTTACCTATAGCTCGCTTATTTCCGAACCCCGCGTATATCGTCGTGTTATACGTATAATACACCTCTCTTCGTGTACACTTACTTACAGTTTTTATCTAATCTCTCAACGAGAGAAAGAGACTGTGTCAACGCGCCGCGCCGGCGCCGAAAGGTAGCTACTAACTCTGCTCCGATTTATTATCACACCACGGCGTGCTAACAATTATTTTTCCGCAGCCTCTCATCTGCCTAACCAATATAATCTTCTCTTCCCCTTACGTAATTACACCCTTATCGTTATAATACGGCCCACCTGTGGCTACACAACACACTTATCGACCGAGTATAATACAGTCGCAGCACCGCCACGCGTGATTACACACGCGCGCGCGTAAACAGGATGCACGCACGCACGCACGCATACTCCGATAAGATAAGCCCCTCACTCTCTCTCTTACCAATCTTACCTACACACACACAGGTGGTTTACGATAACACACCATCCACTCTCTCTCTCTCTCTCGGAAAATTCCTCTCTCTCTCATCCCTTCGAGCCCATATGGAACCCCCCCTATATACATAAAACAACATATATACCTCATTGTTACTTCCATTACTACGTCCTGCCATCATTATAGCCGCAGCTTCTCTCTCATCCTGAGCTATCTGCGCTGGACTACGTTCGGGCGTCTTCATCACCTTAACTCCCAGCATCGTGCCCTTAATCGGCACGTTATTAGCCTTATAATAATCATCGGCTCTCTGGTCCACCACCAACAACTTAGTCTCCTGTGGAAACGCCTTGATCCGTTCAACCACCTGTTTATGGGTCTCGTTGGCGATGTTGATCTCGTTGACTTCGATAATACGATCGCCCTGTCTTAACCCAGCTGCTTCGGATGGCGAGCCCTCGTCGACCTTGCCGATAAACTGTCCGGCCTTGCCCTTCTCCGCGTGCAAGTTGAACCCGTAACCGTCGAAATCCTCCCACTTGCAGATGTGGCAGAGCCTAGCGCACGGCGCGTCCTTGTCCATCGTCATCATCCTGTCTATATGATTCTTGTATAGAGAAACCTCTTGGAGATGCACTAACTATACACACTCGTAGTAGTCGTTGCACAGACACACACACGCGCACACACTATGTCTCTCTCGGATTCTTACAGTGTAAGAGTATACTTATCTACCTGCGCGCCGCGCGAGCACCGCCGAGAGACTGCCGTGCCGATGCTACGACGGGACCCACACCTGCACATACGCACGTGCGCCCCGGGCACACACCTGTGTGTGCTGCTCCCTACTACTACCCCCCCACTATCTTTCTCTCTATAGGTATATACACTCCAGACTCCGCGCTGCTCCCGATTCTTCTTCTTCTTCTTCCTTCGTATACGTATGTGTGTGTATGGTTCGGAGCAACGAGTGTATGTGTATATTTTGGGGCCGATTATGCGGGCAGAGTTAAGAGGCGTCGGCGAGAGAGAGAGACCGGTCACGCGCGACGTAGAGAGCGAGCGCTAGATAGAAGCAGCGACGACGACTCGCAGACACGTCACTCCTTAGTCATTTATCTCTCTCTCTCTCTTGAGCGAGAGAGAGAGGCCCCGACACACTTTCACGGACCTCCTCGCGGTGCTATGTGCATGTATGTATATATACAGTGGAATGCGGCGGCGCTAGAAGGATCGGTATATATATATATACATACATCCTTGCTCCGAAATCGTTATATAGGAGAGACCGATAATACATATAACACACCGTTGATAAACAATCCCTTATATCTACCTCCACGTACCCCTGTAAAAAAAAGAAAAAAATCGGCAGGTGAAAAAAAAAGATCGGCCTATACATCCGCACCTGTGTGTGTAGTAAAACGAGGCGCTTACGGTACTACCTACGCTCCTGCGAGTAAGTAACGTGCGCGGCAAAGGTGCGCAGCAGCAGCGACTCTCGTCGGTGTATTATATACCTGCCGCGGCAGTGCTCGCTCGGACCGCCGTCCGTCAAAACCGCCGTGTGCAGCGCACGCGCTGTGACTGTGTGTATATAGATATCGTAACCACCTATAGGTATAACAATAATCTTGCGAGAAGCGTTCACCAGGAGGTGTGTGTGTTATATGTGCAGCCAATCGCTGAGGCACCATGTGGAGCCCAACGCATGTCCAGGTGATAGGTGAGTACCGTCGTATCCGAGGAATATGTGTGTAGGTAATATCTCTTCCGCGTCGCGGCGCATTCCGTGAATAATTAGCCCTGACTGCTGGCGATTATCGCACGGGTCTATATATGTGACGCTCGAGGGACAGAAAAAAAACGGTTCGGCATTATTGTTTTTACGACGACACAGTGTATGTATAGGTGAACGTCACACTGTACATATATATATGTATACAAGAGAGAAAGAGTGAGATTGTGCGGGACATACTTGCGCGCGAGCGATGTACCGTAATGCAATTTCGCGAAGCCAGCCTCATTGTCGTATGTACAGTGTGCGGGCCCTCTCTCTCTCTATCCCCCCCACTCTCTATACCTCTCGTATATATATGTATACCAGCTGCCTATATATTTATTTACATGCATATACACGCTACACTCTCCTAACCATTATTTCTATTGTTTCTGGTTGCAGTGCAGCGCGCCAAGGGTCTCCTCACCAAGGGAAAGAACAGTAAGTATATATACATATATACATTATCATATCGCTTCTCGTGTATATGTGGTTTCAACAACAATAGCACGTGACACTTCCGCTGCTGCCCACGCGCAGGTGGACGCGTTTGTTATTTTTTTTTCTTTCTTTTTTATTTCGAGGACGCGTATACTATAACTTGCTCCTTATCAATTCTGGAAGTAACGTTGTTATCTTGAGCGGTGACACATTATAATTGTCGGTCGCGTCAGGCTATACGGAATTAGCAATAGTGAATCGCGACGAGTGTGTATAGGTATTATATTATATATATAGAAGAGTAAAAAACAAACAGGAGCGTGAGGAGGAATCTAATTGGCCCGATTTCCGCGGGCGCCGATGCGATGGGAAAGTGAAATCTCCGGGCCGATCTAATGTCTTTTGTATATGTATGTATAATAGGTATCAAGCTCGTTGTAATGAGCGAGAGAAGAACACCGTTTTACCTGGAATCTCGGGTAAATTAATCGGTCTTTGGAGATGCGCCCACAGTTCGTGCGACCGGATTCCGAAATGTATATATAACGGAACTCGCGCGCGCTTCAATGACCGCGAATTTCATATATATTATAAGTTATATTTTCTCTCTTTTTCGCGAGTACGCGGATCTCTCAGATTATAATGCGCTCCTATATCATCTCTCTTTCTCTCGCGAAGAACAAGCGCATATATTTATTATTATTAAAAGTGTACTACGTACGTACGTTCTTGATTCATTTGGCGAAAGAGAAAGGCGAAATGTACTTATAAATTTTGCTCGACTACTTTCACGCGTATATAAGAAAAAATATTATGTGTTTATTTTGTTTTTTCTTTTTTTTTTATTGCAGAAACGAACGACTGTTTCGTGACGATAGGCCTCGGCAAGGAGAAGTACCAGACGTCGGTGAAGGAGAAGGCGAGTGAGAATGTCGAGTGGCACGAGGAATGCGAGCTGCAGATACCGCAGCAGGGCAACACTGCTGAGATCGTGCTCACAGCGCTGCACAGGAATTTCATCGGGGTGGACGAGTTCCTTGGTACTGTCAGGATACCATTGTCGAGCTTTGATATCTATGAGATGCCCAAGAATAGATGGTGAGTTGTTGTGTATTAGGCGAAAAATCGGTTGTTTGGTGTATGGAGGATTTTATATGTTGATTTGACGATTTATGATTGTAAAAAAGATATAGTTTCGTTGCATTCTAACGATGCAAACTCCAGAGCCATAGCTTATTATATTATAACGTAGAATATTTGTCTAAGTTTGTTTTAATAGAAAAAATCGTTTTCCAGTATATATATAATATATCTTTTAACTTTCTTCTCAAACGATCCACTTACATACAATTAATTAATTATATATATAATATATAATATATACACATGCTCTACATTTAAACAAAACAAATTCCTCGCACAACAATAGCTTTATACCAGCATCACGCGGTCGCGACATATGAGAAAATCGGTTCATTAAAAACAACATTATTTCACGGCCTAACGAGGGCATCCATATTTCATGACCGCGCTGCGCTCGCGCGCGTTAATTTCTCAAGGTTCTTCTCTCTCTCCGCGCGGTGTGTGTGTGTAATGTTATGTGCGAACAAAACGCACACTCGATCGCGTTCTCCTTATACACATATCTTCCTTCTAAAAAAGCACCGCTCGCGCGCGGAATCTATAAAGAAAGCATAGGTAGACGAACGAGGAGCGGAGAGGAAAAAACGAGAAAGACGAGATGCTGTAGCAACGTCGAGCGGGGAATTTCAACGAGTTTATTGTTTCCGCGTGACCGGTGAATCATAAATTAAAATACTACATTATCATCGTCGTGTGTACCGGCAGCTCTGTTCAAATCCGTCATCGTCAGTGCAATTTTATTGGTATATATACATTCGATTTTTCGAAAACCGAGGTTCTTTATTCTTTTATATACATTGAGGGTGATGACAAAGCGGTGTATTACAATCGCGTGATCCCTTCCGATCACTGCGGTAAGTAGGTACATACACGCACGTATACGTAGGTATTCGCGCCGGATAAAGTTTATTATTTCGTTAAGACGATGCTATATACACAGCTGTCATGCACTGGTTCTTATATATTGATAAACATAATTCCGCGCCGGCTTTGGCAATCGCTGCACGCGCGAGGTTAACGAAAAGTCGCGAGCGTGGGCGTAATTTACGATTTCGGATGTACTGCGATGGTTAAATATTTTGAGAGAAAGAAAGGTCGTGAATGTGTGTTTAGATATATATATATCGTAATAATGCGATTCTCGCGTGGGATATACACTATATGATAATAAAAACAATAATTTTGTTTTAATTTTGGTAAATTAAGTTTAACTATAAGCTTTGTTTTACCTGCAACAAGACAGAAAAAAAACACGTTGGGGAATTAACATAGAGGTACACTCACGACACATCACATATTTAATAATTACATCATTTTTTTTTTTAATAAAAAAACGAGTGTTAATGAGTGCCTGCACATATCTAATTATTCATAATATTCAAACATTCAATACACCACGTACATACGCTCATCGATTATGATTATTCAAAGCAACCATAAACATACTTGTCGAACCTGTCGCCACACATTCTTCCCGCACCTCAGCAATAATTCACACCTTTTAAAACAACATTTATCCTCTTCTTGCAGGTACGAGCTCAATGGTAAACCAGGCAAAGAGAACACAAAGGACCGGGGCAAGTTGGAGGTACGAATCGGTTTCATCGTTCGAGCTGGTAGCCTCACCGACCTCACGAAAAAGGAACGTCACAAGAGTTCGCTTGGACAGTTGTCCTCAGCGGCACAGTCGTTCGGTGGCAGTTTGCTCAGCATCGGTAGTTTGGAGAAACGAAAGGGGTTGAAGAAACTCGCCAAGTCGATAGGATCGAAGGTGAAGGGTAAAAGTAAGAGCAAGAACAGGTTGGATGATATAAATGACGAGGAGGAGTTTAGGGTGCAGGGACAGAGGCCGAGGACTGCCGGACAGGAACAAGGGGAGGCCGATCCTGGCGTTGTTAGTGATGAGGAGGATGAGTTCACGGTGAGTGATGATGACTTTTTGTTACCGGTAATTGAGCCGCGAATTACTTATTCTGTTCGTCGATTCTGTGGGTTTTGTTATTTATATTATTATAATTATTCGGACACGTTTAATGACTGATTATGATTATTTTATAAGTATATTAAGATCTTAGGAAAGTAGAGCATATCAACGTAAAAATTATTATATGAGATCGGTATACGAATTTCAGACACATGAGATCTCATATGAGATTTCATCTGCAATTTTAATTAATCAATAATTTATTTATTTTTAATATAAAAGTATGAATGAACAGTATATTTTAATGAATCTAAAAAAGAGCAATATTCAATAAAACATAATATACCTATTTATTATAATGATTTTACAGAGAAAATAAATTATTTATCAACTTATGAGAATTGCAGATGAGATTTCATATGAGATCTCATATATCTGAAATTCGTATAACAATCTCATATATGAGAACTATATGAGATCTCATATAATATTTTTAGGCGGGTATATATTGCACATAAAATCATCGGAAACTATCAGTACATATACAAATTTATCACGCGATTGTATATAAATTAGCCGAAGCTTCACTTTTCCACCCGCTTCACTTTCTTAGAAAAATACTACGTATAATTTAAATAGAGGACAGATAGATTGCGAAATCTACAGCCGCACATATACTTTATTTTCTTTTTATAAAATAAACATATAATAAATAAATGTTATTACAACACCATACGCAGTTCGACGACCTATCACACAAGAGCTCGACCTCGTCGCTCAACTCATCGGCGGCGGCGAACACGACGAGCTGGAAGAACAGCGAGAACCTAGCGCACGTCGATTCTCCGCGCCTGAACGCCCGCGAAACGTCCAACAACATCAGCAACAGCAACAGTAACAGCAGCAGCAACGTCCAAGCTATACCACAGCCACCACAACAGCCAACGATGCCGGTGAGCACACCGCCGTCGAAGCCGCCTAGGTTCGCTCTTAATGGTAGCCCTAAGGAGAAGGATAAGTCGACGATGGACGCTGCCGACGAGTGGGGAAAGAAACTGTACGGGGGGTTGCCTGCTGGGACGTTGAAGAGGTTGGTATAGTAATTGCGAGTTATGATTGAGAATTCGAGATGGATTTGGGAACAAATATTGGAGGGTAAAGAAAAAAGTTTAACTGAAAGTGGATCAGCAAGCGTTTTATTTTGGTATTTTGTTTAGCAAATTAGAAAATTTTTGAAAATTAACTTCATAAAAACACCTAGAAATTATATACTTACCGTGTACTAAGTATTAAAAAATACGAATTTACCAGTGAAATATCAATGTAATTTCGTAGAAAACTTCTTAAATATTGAATATACCATATTACTTCTTTTAATAAAAAATGTTATCGTCGTCAACTCAAACGTTGACACAACTAACTATACTACCTAAAAATACCTTCTTAGCCACCACCTGTATTTAAAAAATTACTCACTTAAACTCACAAATAATAACACCTCACGTGTATATTTACGCAGGTGGGAGAACAAGCGTATGAGTCCGAAGATCGTGATCGACGAGCCGCGCGATTCGTCCGACAGCGCGTTGGAGCGTAGCGGCGGCACCGGTTCGCCGATATCGCGGCTAACCTCGAGTTTGCCACGCGATGTCGAGCCACCGCCTAGTGCAATGCCCAGGAACTTGCCCCAGCAAATACGCAAGGATAAGGAGCTGGCAAAGGAGACTAAGAGGCTGGAGAAAAAGGAGAAGAAAGAGAAGAAGGAGAACCTGCAGAAGTCTTCATCCGAAAGGATAATTATCGGCGGAGAGGAGTCGAGCAATAGTGGGGGAGGTGGGGGACTGCAGAATGGCAGGTTGCCCAGGGAGATCGTTGAGCAGTTCGAGGGAAGGTCGAGAGAGGTGAGGAAATTTTTAGGGATACGTCGAGGCGATGAATATATAGAAACAAGTTTATAGAAAAATATGTGCAAGTTTTGTGTACACGATATTATTTACTATTTTTTTATAGGAAGCGACTCGTTTTGTCATTAACATTACTACGATTTATAGTAAAAATTACAAAATAATAGCAACTTTTAATATGAATTATGGTAACTTTGATGAAAATTTGAGTAGTCTGTTCTACGGCTACTATACAAAATAATAATTTTTTTCAGTGTAGTAAAAATTAATGTATTTTCATTGTAAATGTAGGACAGACTTATATTTCCTTGACAATTGTTACAATTTATAGTAAAAGTATATTGCTATTATTCTGGTAATTTTTACTACAAAAATATGGGCGATTCTCTGATGCAAAGTACTCATTTTTACAAGTGATAGTAAATAATCCTATATCTTTCATTGAATAATAATGTACATCTCGCAATTTTCTAACTTCACTGATATTCAACAAACAATTTACGTTTCATTCTTATAAAAAAAAATATATCTTTATCAAAAAAATGAAAGATTTTACATTATAAAATATATATCCACGGAGATTGCATGTAAAAATGATAGTTATTATTTTTTTTAACTATAATAAAGAAATTCTTTCTCCTCACGCTAAACTTCGATAAATAGCCGGAACGCGCGCATGTTTGAAATATTTCCGTAGATACGTCGCTAATACAAATCGTTTCCAGTACTTATACGCTTATAGCAATCGCCACTTGAAATTCCAGAAAACAAACGTGACGTGACGCAACGCAGCCAGCGTGTATCCATTATACACCTCCATTTTCGGCAATCGAAAAACCGCGGATCCGTAACGCGCGCGCGTGTATAATAGGTACACGAGTGAAAGTAGTTAGTCTCTCCCGAGCCGGCGTTGTATATATACTTATATATATACCGGAATCGCGATGATTTTCTCGTGTTTTCCGCGTCAGTTCTCGAGCTTTCTCCGACCGTCTCGCCGCGGTTTTTCATTGGCTGCGTAGGTAGCTGGTCTATGATGGCAGCTGCGACAAATCGACGGGATGAGCCTATTTGCGATAGTACAAAAAAAAGTACTTGACGGATGTTTGGCATAGAATGGCAACAAGTACATTGCAACGGGTATATAATTAATGGTGCAAAGGAAAGTTGAAGCGAGTGATAATGTTGGACCTTGGATACCTATTAGTCATTTAGCGTAATTTATCTTCACGCGGTCGCGTCTTTCAAAACGCTTAAAAATGATAAGAAATCACTTAATTTTCCAATTTGTTTTCTAAATTGTTTCGAGCACTTTTACCATCGCGTATACAGGATTGTAAAACTTTCACGAGAATGTAGTTGTTACAAATTATTAAACTTTCTATATACGGATTATTTGCGTTACGAAATACCTGCTGCACTTTTAAAGCAATACTTAATAATAATAATAATTTTTCCAGGACCTAATCGAGCTGGTGCTGAACCTACAGCTCGACGTCGCGGACAAGAAGAAACGGCTGCACGACCTGGAGGACTACATCGACGCTCTCCTCCTACGAGTTATCGAATCTTCGCCTCGGCTGCTCCAGAATCCTTACCAACCTACACGCCGGCTCTCATCGCCAGGCAACCAGTGAACAATCGCATCTCATTTTACAAAAACACACATACATACATACATACACTTCCGTGTCTTCCTGCCAAATCGCGCGCGCACGCGTATATATATATCTGTACATATGTCTGAAGAAAAAAAAAACTTTCCAATAACGCGATAGCGCGCGCGACGCGTCCGTCCATTCCGCATTCCATGGTCTTCGTCCGCCGGATGGCGTGGAGAGAGAGAGAAAAACGATGACGTGCCTTATATTACAATCTCTCTCTCCCTCTCTCGAACACAAACACACATACACGGATATATACACTGACGAGCGAATCATAATAATATAACGTTATAATATAAGATGAAAAAAAAAGATAATTAAAACGCGGCGACTTGTGTAAAGTCGCTTGCAAATTGTGTGGGTCCAATATCGCGAGTTTGTGTTGTTATTAGGTGACTTACTATTGGATTATATAGTTTAACTTTATTAATAATTGTAGCGAGTAATAATATAAGATTGTATTAACGTGTCGCATTATATAAGAGTAATATAATATTTTAAGAGTATATTTTAACGATGTTGACCGATGCCCGAGGGGGCATCGATATACCGAGATATAAGAAAAAAAAAACGAAGAAACTGACGTGAATTAAAAGTGATTTATTTATCAGAATTTTACGATTTGCGTCTTTTGTCATTTATTTATTATACCTGCTGCGCACGATGCTGGATTTTTCAATGTGCGATGGAATATATGACACAGGAGGTTTTTGTTTTGTTGGACCAAGGTTGAAAAAAAAGTCAGCCGATTGAAATATCATTTTTTTTTTGTAAATTAAATATATATATTTTTATATACACACATATATGCATGTATATTCTTATATATATGTATATCATTAGACGAGTTTTTGTAAATAGAATCGTGTAACGATGAATAACAACGACGATGTATAATATTTTTTTCTGTTTTTTTTTTTGGTTTGCTTTGCTTTGCTTTCCTTCATAATAATGTACATGTACACACATACAAGTGTATAATAATAATTATAGTTTATTTTTTATGCATTAGGGAAAACTCGACGATGATTAAGGTGTGAAAAAAGGCGGTCAGTTGTTTTCTTCATCTTCCTCCTCATCTTCTTAAATACGATATCCTTAAGATAGCATAACGTGTATATAGAAAGTCCAGACGAAGGCTGTGTATGATGGATCGCTCGTCGATTCGCCGTTCGCGCGTGCTTATAATATATATGCGTGTGTATGTAACGGAGAAACGCGCGGCGAGCGTTTTTTTACTCGTTTTTCAATTCGGTACGATAATAATAATAATAATAATATATATGCGGTACGTATAGGAAGAGCACGATGTACGAATGTGTTCATTATAGACTCTCTCGTAATCGTTATACTCATACAAAAGAATTCTCTTATACAATATAAGGTTCATATTATAGAGTTTCATCCCTTCGGCTCTCCTATCTTTCTCTCTCTCTTTACTCTCTCTTCTCTCTTTCTTAATTTTCTCTATATCTCTCTCTCATTTTTTTTATTCGTACAAGTATATATGTATATATGTATAATATAATTGTTATCGGGGTTAAAATTCTTAAATATACACAGGATAATATACTGTGCCCTTATAGTATCACAGACAGGCGTAACAAAAATATCAAACAATGTCGTGTGTAATACATATCTCCCTTCGTTCCCCTTCCGCGCGCATTATATATAATATATATCATATATTGTGTGTATGTGTACGTGGATGTTTGTGACGCTCGGTCAATCAAGGGAGAAACGCGAAACAATAACGGAACGTGAAAAGTGAATAATGCAGTTATGAGACGCTGCAGCATGTATGTATATGGATGATTCTCAGCAAAAGTGCTCAGTTTTACATCTAATATTTCCATGGTAATAAATAACCCTTTTTCATTGAATAATAATAGACATCTTGCAATTATTTTTTAATTTCACTATGTATGATATTCTAGTAGTTTGGGTTTCATTGTTATAAAAAAATGTATTTTTTGAAATTAAATTAAAAATATTTATATTATAAAATCTAATAAAATATGCACGGAGCTTACATGACAGAATCTGAGCACTTTTGCTGAGAATCACCCATATATGCGCAAAAAGTACACTTGTCGCGTATAGAATTCTCTCTCATTCTCTCTCATATATACTCTCTCTCTCGTGTCGCTTGTGCTAATATAACTTCTCGGTGGATATTGTTTCATTGTACGCGCGTGCTTCTCGGAGGTTTTGGCTAAAAACACAATTGAAACGGTCGGCACTATTATTGTCGTATTCTCATATATATTTTTCATCATCGCCATCTCTCCCTCTTTTTTTCTCTCTTTCTCGCATTCGCGTTACAAAGAGCATATAATATGTGTATAATATAATGTAAGAGCGCGCATATGAGTTAACATCGTTGGGACAAGCGGATAGCCTAGCTAGCTTTAGTCGAACTGCTTATATGCAAAATAGGAAAAGCTGCGCTGCGGTTAAAGTAACACGACGTTATGTTATAGAGTTTTTTTTTCGCAAAGTATAATAATCGCCGCGTTGTATGTATACATACATTATATTCGCCTTCTGTCTTTTTTCATCGCGAGATCGTATATATGTGTAATGTGTATATGTTAGTATAAGTAGGTAGTTTTAGTTAGTGTTCGAATGAAGAAATAGTACATTACGATACGCGTGACGTAAGTAGCCCATTATTGCACGGCAGGAAGTTAGAGCCCGAGCGTAGCGAGGGTTCTATTCACGCCATGTAATGGGCTACTTAAGGCACTAGTATCGTATAATTTTATTCTTTTTATATCGGTGATTGGAATAGAAAGATTTTTGTTTATACGATACAAGAAGTTTTGAAATCGCCGCGCTTCCGATAAAAATACGCAGGTACCTGTAGTTCTTACGAATTTTCTTTTATAATTTATTTTTTTCATTTTATCGTTAATAATATATGTATACTCTTATATCGCTTATTCATAAGTCGGAAATATCTTTAATCATCTGTTTTTCAACTAGGCAAGGGAGAACAAGATGTACGATGCTTAGGTTAAAAAAATTTTCCAATTCTTTTATTCTCGTTATTATATTATTTTTTTGCCCTTACAGTAAACAACGTTTAACGTATGTCGTGTATACAAGGATTCATAGCGTATTGCCTTTTCAAAAATATAAAATTGCCATATCAGTTATTAACCGAATAATTACCTTCGTTTTAAAATTCCTTTTAATATTTAATTTTATTAGTTTAACAATGTAATTTAAACTATAGCTTATTATTTAATGAAATCTTTAGATGTTCGTGTGCAAAAATTTAGATTCATATTTTAATTTTAAACAATTAAATATTTTTGAAAGGGCAATACAAAGTTTCAGCGCATTATCCCTTATGTATAAAGTACGTATGTGCGCATATGAACGTGAATTTTTTTTTATACGTGTATTTATTCAGTTGAGCCAAGTATTTTTTTTTATACAGTTTAGTGCGAAAGGTATAAAAGTTATATAGTAAGTTTTTTCAAGGCCATACGAAGGGAACAGGAACAGGATTCGTAATAAGCATTCCTTGATCACTTATGAAGCACTGACACAAGTTTGACAAACAAACAATCATGAAGTATATATAGGCAAAAACTTCGAATTTCGCATCCAAATTAGTATATATATATTCATATTCTGGAAAATTTTTTCATACAATTTTCACCCTATAGGTAATTTCTAAAGTAAAAGAATTATTTTAATAGCATTTAATGCTAGTAAGAATATTGAAAAACCATTCGCAGGATATATATATATTTTTTTTATTTGTCAAACTTTTTTTTCTTTTAATGTTATAATAATGACTGGAAACAACATGAGACTCGAATGAAATATACATACTGACAATCTGAAAAGACACTTTTATAACCACATATTAATACTAATCCCTCCTACCTTACTACAAAGTAACAATAAAATAAACTTAAAATACTTTCTTCCAATTCCTATAATAATTCAATAAACACTAAAAAATCTCTAATCACGGGCAATTAAAAGTGTCCACGTGTCTTATACAAAACAGGCAAACGCGTAAATGGAATGATATATATAATTCGTATGAAGACGTGTTTGTTTGTTTTTTTAAATTCCGTATCTCAATCTATAGTCTCCGATTTATCGACTAAAAACTATATTGTATCCTTATATCTCCTTATATACTCGGACGAAACAATCGATATCGATATATCGTAAACAAGAGCAAAACCGTGACGCCGATTCTCGCCGGGCCCCTCCCGAAAAAAATCGTCTCAAATTATCGTCGCTTCAACATTCTACGCTTCCCCCCGTGATCCAACATCTCTTCCCGCGAGTTCTACGCGCTATTACCTATTACCTGCGTTTTTAACAAGAACCAGCTACGTCGTTTTATTTTTTATTTATTTATTTATTTTTTCATTTAATCTTAAATCTCTCGGTCAACTCTGTATACTTAAAATACAATCGAAAATATGAAATCTGTTCGATAACAAGTTTTTTTTTCTTTTTCTCCACCTACTCTCTCTCTCGTCCACTTATAATCGCCCTCAAAAGAAAGCACACACACGCGCTTCATCATTGTAATCATCATCATCATCATCCTCATCATCGTCTTTATATCTTTATAATATCGTAAGCATCGAAGGCTCGTGTGTCTCCTGAACTTGCTTTTAGGCAGTTTGGACAGCGCCGCGCGCGGCGAACCGGCCGTTTATGAGTACATATATATATATATATATAACGTCGTCGCGGCGGCGCGCACGCGCGCGCGTTCATATATATAATATATATATTTATATTCATTACGAGTAAATAATGCGTTATAATGTATATATTATATGCTGTATATACACACGTAACGATTTTCTTTTTTTTTCTTCTGCTTTTTCATTTTTATATGTACACCATTGTAGCGAGCCGCTTAAGTTATAGTATATATATAATATAGCGTCGAGGGAAGGGTTACACCCGCGGCGACGCCTAGATTTTTCTTTCATTTTTTTTTCATGTCTCTGTGTTTGTGTATATAAGTTATATATACGATAGGCGTGCGCACGCGCGATATATTGTCATTCCTCGCACAGCGGAGTACTATAATATCAAAATTGCGATGTCGGACATATCCCCCGGTCGCAATGTTGTCTTATATAAGCCCTTTTGTGTATGTAGCGGAGAAGAAAACTCTCTCAGTTTGGAGGGTGGTGATGTTGTGATGTTGCGTCGGTGTGATGTTGATATATACTTGCTGCCGTTTGTGATGGCGGTGATGTGTGTCGTGTGGTGTGTGTTACGAGTCCCCACGTGTCGCCGGTGAGAACTTTGTGCTCCTTTGTGTGTGTGCGAAGGTTCTCGAGGGAACTTGCCTCTCAGTAATATCTGCGCATTGAAAAATAATTCAATTGGATTAAATTAGTCGCGTAAAGGTGTTTAAATCGATAAACACACTATACGTTACCAAATTAAATACATTACCGCGTGAAAATAATATATGAGATCCCATATGAGATCTCAATACGAATTTCAGACATGTGAGGTCTCATAATATAAAATCTCATATGAGAACTATATACCAGACCTTCATCTGTCTGAAATTTGTTGAGATCTCATGTGTCTGAAATTCGTTTTGAGATCTCATATGAGAACTATGTGCGATGACATATTAGTTCGCTGAATCATCTGATTTTCACGTGAGTCGAAAGAAAAAAATTTATTTTTGGAAGCAATAATCCACTTGGTTTTATCGAGAAATAATCTTTTTCGCGTAATACTATAAAATTATGTAGCGATTTATTTGGAAAAAGAAACTTTAATTTTAAATTTTAATTTCAAATGCTTGAAATAAATAAGCAGACCACTAATTTATTCTTCTTACTGAAATCAAGGATGTGCAATTTTGTCAACTATATGTTCTTCTACTTCCGAAATTCTTTCCTCAAGTACCCACAAATACTTACTTAATACTGCAAAAAAGCTACCATCAAGCCAAGTTCCCTCTCCCCCCACCCTAAAAGACAAAAGAAAAAAACAACCACCGTATAACGAGACCCAGCAGTCCATCTCGCACAGTCACAGAGCGAAAGAAGCATACACATATAGACGCGGCGGTAGTTTGTTCCCCGTACGGTAAAAAACAAAAGTTTTCTGTTACAACATTCAAGTACACGCGCTCATCATCATCATGCAATCGAGACGTCGATATAATAAATAAATGCGTCTCGAGGAAATTACTTGCGCAGCCGGTGCCACATGCAGGCGGGCTTGCGCGGCACCGCAACCATCTGACGCCAATGCATGAGCGACTGGCCGGTAGTATTGGCGCCGACGAGCACGTGGCCGACCGAGTAAGCCTTGGCGTTCGTGCTCATGTCGCCCGAGACCTCCGCCACCGTGAGCCTCAGCTGCACGCTCTGGAATACGGAGAACAAATTGTTTAGGTTCAGGTGTAGAGGTAGTAAAAGGTATGTATAATGATGGGGAAGGGAGACTTACCGCTAGGGAGTGGGATGGCACGTTGAAGATTATCGCCTCATTGAAGATCGGACTTTTCTCGCCACGCTTGATCGACGTGCGCTTTTTGTGCAGCTTCTTGCCGTTTTGCAACAGGTATACCTAAACGAGAAGAGAATTATTGAGTTTGTAATGTGAACCCGGGGAGAAGGTGTTTTCAAGGAATAATAAATTTGCAGATGATTATTTATTTTTTTTTTTTTGGAAAAGTCAAATGGTGAATATCCATATGAAAATTTAACATTTTAACAAAACATACCCCTCTAACTCTGATTTCAAAGACTAAGAACCATTAACACTACCGTACATTTTAAGAAATATATACTCTATAAAGCAAAACCTAACGCTATGCATACCTTGACGAAGAAATCACCAGGGGTCTCCTGAGCGCCCTTCAGGTTCCGCGCCTTAACGACGACAAGAGTCAGTCGCTCGGCGGTGGGCAGGTAACTGATGGAGAACATGAGCTCGCCGAGCTGGGGTACGGATAGTGCCGAATTCGTCAGGGCGAGCCAGATCGTCGCTGGACCCCAGGCAGGGTCCAGCTTTAACATCGCCTCGCCCACGAGACAGGCCTCGCCGCTCTCGCAGTCGTCTGAGAACTCGAATGAGAATACCTGCAAGGCAGAGGGGCATGAAAATGTAAATAGCTTTATTATTTTTATTGAAATCGTTAAAGCACTATGAGTGAGTTCTATCCTTTTTTTATAACACGATAAGAAACAATAAAAATCAATTTCATAAATAGAACTATTTTCGATAATTATTCATTGCAGTTGAAGAGCTAAAACCTAGGTACATCGTTTGGCAGGGATTATACAGCCATAAACATGATCATTAATTATTTCAGGCTCAATCAAACTCAACCTACCTCAACGAGGAGCGTTCGTCGTACGGGCCCCTCCTCGAGGGGAAAGTAGAACTTCTCTTGATAGCTAGGCGTCTTGGTACCCTTACAGAGACGCGACTGCACGTAGGTCTGCCGGTCGGGTAACAGGAATACCCTGACGAAGGTGTTCATGGCCGAGCGGCCGTCCGCGAGCGCCAGGTCCTTCGCCTCGATCACATTAACGATTAGGTCCGGCTCGCCTGTATGACTCGATAACCTGAAATTATCAGGTTGTATGTGTGAAGAAATAAGTAAGAAATAGATTTTTGATACGCTTTTTTGTTCTCTAAAAAGTGCCTACACAGAATTTTGCAAGATAGTAATAAACTGAACAATAAAAACAACAATTTCATAAATAAGTTCGGACCTGTCATGTTCAAGCCCGATGCAAATATGTCCCACGATCGGCGCATCATCAGTCCCAGTTTCCAGGTCATTCAGCACGACGCTGGTGTCCGAGCAGACGCTCTCGAAGCTGACGGCCCTCTGAAGATTCGCCACGTCATCGAACGGACTGCTCCCGTAAACTATCGGTGGTGGTTCAGGTTCAGGTCCAAGCGAGCTACGCCTGGAGATGTTGCCGTTGGTTAGCTCGTTCAGCACCTGTTGCTGCTGTTGCTGTTGTTGATGCTCCTCCGCCTCGGATTGGAGGCACTCCTGGAAAAGCTGGGAGAGTCGGCGTTTCATCTTTACCTCCTCGAGAGCGTTGAGCAGCTCCTGACTACTGCTGCTCAGTCGACGAGCGGTTTCAGAGGCTGTCGCTGCGGCTTCAAAGTCGAATAGTTCTTGGAAGCCGTTCAAACGGTCCTGTACGCTCTGTCGGCGGCTGTGCTCCAGACTCTTGTAGATGTCCTGCGTGGTATGATGACGTAAGGTTAGACTGTTGCGTATAAGCCAAAAGTATTGGGATTTGACATCTATCCAAGATGGCGCAGGTTAGCCAGCGTTTAATCTGTATATTAGGCTCCAGGGTTAGTGGCTAACCTGCGCCATCTTATCTTGCTATATATAGATATACTTTAGCATGTATTTTAGTTAGTTATATATACGAATGTCAAATCCCAATACCCAGGGGCGTGCTGGCCATATAACCCAATCTGTGTAATCACCGACGGGCCGTCCCTGCCAGGGCCGGTCTTCACGGTAAAAAATTTGGGAATGTAAAATATAGAATTCAAACCCATGAAGCTGGGGGACGCCAACGGAGATAAGGGAGTTACGTAGACGTGAAACATTAAATGAAACGATTATTTAAAAAAAAAAAATTTATAAACCGAAGACACCGGGAGATGTATGGTCCACACAAATAAGGAAGTTACGTAAACGAGCGGCGGTAAGGAAGACAATTGTTTAAATAATTTTTATTGATGATTATTAGGATGATTATTTAAATAGTTATTAAACCCAGCGATGAACTACCCATATATAAAAGAAATTCGCGGTTGTACACCCGAGGGAAGATAATTCTTTCCGAAAGTGCCGCGTAAATTTGAAATCCTGTAATCCCATTGGATAATTCAAGTGTAAACATTAACCCTAAAATGGAATCACCCAATGAGATCACAGGATTTTAAATTTACCCGGCACGTTCGGAAAGAATTAACTTCCCTCGGGTGTACAGCGTCCATCGAATGGTATACTTTTTTTCCAGAAAAACTTCTTACTTTTTAGAAAACAGGCAAAAAAGGACTTCTCTTCAAACCTCAGCCATTTAACCCACAAATGGTCTAACCAAAGTTTCAAAATAGAAATTAAAACTAGAAAAAAGAGCTTCAATTCCTGTTTTTGAAAATTAAAAAATGTTGATTTCTTCAAAAGTTACAAGGGTTTGAAGTTGAACGTCGAAAAGGCATAATAATGCACAAATTGCTGTGCACCTTTTTGGTTTGAAGAGAAAGGCTTTTTTGCCATTTTCCTTAAAAAGTAAGAAGTTGTTCTAGAAAAAGTATTGGAAAATTTATTGTACCTCGGAGGTTCTCGTGAAGCTGGGATCCGAATGGTAGGAGTAGGGCTGCTGGGCTGAGCTGTCTTTCACCAGCAGCGGCGAGGCCGGAGGATCCTGAAGACTGTTGTACACCTATACAAACGCCAAATTATTCAACTACTCCTAAATAAAAACCTAACAACCGCGAAAGTAATCTATGCACCTGTTGAGCCGTTCTCTGCGCCTCCTGGTTCAGCTCGGGATTGTACAGGTCGGCAGCTCGCCTGGGCGGCAGGTCGTTCTGGGTGTACGCGGCGAACGGGCTCAGGCTGTTCTGCTGCTGCTGCTGCTGCTCGTCCAGCATCTTGCTATCGTTGAGCGACGACGACGAGGAGAAGTTAAGCTTCTGCACGTGTTGCGCCGAGGATAGTATCGAGCTGGAAAAGAGTGACGAGAAAATGAATGTTTGATGTTCGAGTTAATTAATGTAATTTTTAAAAAGGTGGAACTATAGATACATCGAAAAACTGATATTAATTATTTTACGAAATCGTCATCAGAACATGTATGTTCCATTAGTAGTAATACTCTATGCAGTATTTAAAACCAAAAGCCCGATATAAACGGAATGCGAAAATACAGAAATATACGTACATTTATGCTCCATTAGCAGAAAGGCGCTTATGCAGTATTTAAAACAGAAAGCCCGATTAACGCAGAATACGAAAATACAAAAATACATTTACAGAATATAAAGTAACTTTATATTGCCATCACAAATGTACAGTATAGCGCATGAGGTTTTCGATGTGTATGGACACATTCTCATTCCCATTAATATAAAAAAGCTCTCATTAAAACTTCCAAAAAAAAGTTTACACAAACCTTTCTAAATGTAAGCTTGGTGAAAATATTTTTATGAAAAAAGTAACGAAGCGTATTCCAATTGAAAGACATCCTTTTATACAAAAAAAGTTATATTTTTCGATTCATATAACGTCAGACTACGACGTGATTATTCACAGTGATTAATAATAAATTCATTATTTCACTTGGAATTTATATTATTCATAACTTTTGTCATAATATATCCCATAGTGTTTCATGAATAAGTATCAAGCAAAGAACGCGGAGTTAATCTTATTTCCCATGCCTTATCGAAAATTCTCAACGTAAACAATTACTGATTCAGAACACTTGATTACCTTTTTCACAAAAATACTCTCAAGAAAGAATTAAATCTCCCACTTTTTTCACTCAACAGCTATTTCCTCTCAAAAGCATAACCAACAATTCCGCTACTATCCTTACTTGTAAAACTCGCTGGCGTCGATATAACTCTGCGACGTGACAGCCCTCAGCGCCTTGAAGATCTTCTCGCCGGTCGTCGGCTCGGGGCTATCCTTTTGCTGGTCGTTGTTGTCAGGCGGCGCGGGTGGCGGTGGTGCAGCGGGGCTAGCCGCCTCCTCGGATCTCTCACCGTCGTCGACGTCGTCGAAGAAACCGGAGTTCTGATGGCCTGGACTCGGCGGTAGCGGCGCGTCTGGCAGACTCTGGATGTAGCGCGTTATGCGCTCCAGGTCCTGGAGGTTACGCGTGCTCGGCACCCGGTGCATAAACGGATCCTGAGGGTAAATAGAATTGAGGGGTTGTAATGAGGAGCTGATAGATAACGTTCGAAAACTATACGATTGTTTGAAGCATGTCGTAATTTAGTTGAAGATAAAAGTTTGATGTGTGGGGGAGATTGTGAATGAAAAATTAAGTGGAAAAATAAAGATTATTAGCATAGTAAACATTTTAAATGACTTTTTAAATGTTTTAGCTCTTTTTTCTACATACATAAATTCATGTTTGAATGTTTGAGTTTCTATATCGGTTTGTTATGTTTACACTAGAGTTTTATAGCCTTTTTTTATATTTATATTTGTATTTTAAACGGATGATTGTAGACATTCTCTTTTTACGTGAGTTTGCGGTTTGCTAGAAAAGCTGATAAAAATCTAAAAATGCATTGAAATTGATTTATAGTTTAAACCCCAATATTACACGAGCTTTGGTTTAACTAATTTTTGGAATATAACTTTATCACATAATGATATAATGCTGCTTTAAAACCGACTTTCAAACGAAATTCATTTTAATAAAGCACTACTAATGAACAAATAATACGAATAATATATATTACACGCACGTGAAATATTCTGTGTAACATTATATATCGATGTTAAACACATTCAGTGAATTTTATGCGATTTTAATTAACATATATAACGCAGCCTTCCGTCGCATTACAATTACACTCGCGCGTATGCTTTTAGTATTCTGGATATTAAAGTTTTAACGCGGATTCATAATTTACATTTCTTCAAAGCATTCCATCCGCGCCGCGCGCTCAGTTTAATGCTTGCGGGAATTCAAAGTGGGATACTGCAGTGTATGCGTGAACGTATGCAATATGATGTAAAACAACCGGCTGTTTTAATTTAACACGAATATTAAATTTAATTTTACCTTGGACAATTAGCGATTAGTAAAAATAAAAAACTACATGTATAGACTGAATTAACAGAGTGTAAAAAAGTAATAATATTAGACCACACTCGAGTATATATTAGGAAGTAGAGAGGAACAAAAACGGCATACACACACTCGTATCAATAAAAAGTGTACAACCATCGTATAAATACAATACCGAGCGAGCGACAAGAGCTAATATTGCTCAATCAAACGTACGAATATCGAGCAATCGATATTTTTTTCTTCCGAACCCGTGCTGCTAATATCCTCGTCGCGTATCTATTAAAAGCGTGGAAGTTTTTTTCAACGCTCTCTCAACAATAATAATACACAGTCTGTCCTTATAAATAGTGCTAATATTATGCAAGTGTATATAGCGCTGACGAACGAGCTGTTTCATTACGCGAGCGAGCGGCTAGAGCAGCTGTCAATGGGATTATCGATCGCGCGAGCAAGAGATAAGCCCTGATGGCGTCGGCGAAAATTGCCATTGTTCCTTCTTCTTCTTCTTTTTGCGTGTGTGTGTGTGTCTTGAGAGCGCGTGGACCGCTGTTTTAATTATGAGAAGTGGGACCGAGCGGACTACGCGATGAATGTTTGAGAGGAGTAGGCAGGAGAGGTAGCGCGAGGTTAAAGATTTAAGAAGCTAGTGTGTATATACCGGGAAATTTATCGGCGCGTGTTGTTAGAAGATGACAATTAAATGAATTAATTCGGAAACGTACGTTTTTTCGGACACATTAATTAGTATTGCAAGGCCGACTTAATTGTTTAATTTTGATTTATGTACTAGTTTGTGAGTATACCTAAATTTGGTGTCTCTCTGTTGTGGAAAACTTTCTCTTTCTATAGCCGAGTAGAAAGATAGAGTAGTTTTTATTATGTAAGTTTATTTTTAAAGCTTCGATGTGTTACTTGTTATACATGTGTCACTAATTATTCATTCTCGTTAGTCATCTATTTACACAATAGAACTATAATAACCGTATATATTTTTAACTCTAAAAAAACATAATATTTATTCGATGAAAAATATAAATAAAATATAACATCTATACGGCAATTGCGCACAAGCGTGATAATTTGTTTAATTAAACTACTAAAGTATAAAACTACTAAAATTAAGACACTAAATTAATTTGTGTCACGCAAAAAATTCGTTTGATAATTATAATTAAACACGTATTAAAGTTATATCGAATATCACTTTCATATTATATATAGAAATAGATTAAAAACAAAACAAAACCATTCAATCCGTACCAAAATCCAATAAAAAATGCACATTAAAACAATTACTTATATTATATCCCACGAAATTACCTGTGTATCGTAGATCGACTCGTAGTTCCCACGCGTCTCGTGGATGATATCGTAGCTGCCGTATGGCGGGCTGGTATCACTGCCGAGTTCCGGGTCCTTGGGGTCGAATAGCTGCTCGCTTATAGCCGCGCCCTGCACGCTGTACCGTATCTTCCGCGTCTCCTCAAGCGCGTCCTGGTGATGGTAGCCACCGCCGAGTCTCGCGCCGTCGAACGGACTGAGAAAATCGTGATTTTTGATAAATTCGAGCATGCGGTTGTGCCTATACGGTAGTCATGCCGGTACTAAACCGACGAATAAACGAAACGATAACAACAACTATCGGTGCGGCTGCTATTTTTATCTCTCGCACGGTTTCATTCGCGTCAATTTGACGGCATTCGAAAATTTCATAACTACGTGCGCGCGTTTATTGTTTGTTATGCTATACGTGCACTGCGCGCTCATGTTTATTCAGCGGTGTATACAATGAAATTAACATTTTTATTGTCACATGGTTTGAGCATATGTAAAACAGTGTTAATTAAGGTAGGCAATTAGGAAACAACGCTGAGTGTATATGCAATAATAATTAATTAAAAACACGGCCAATATTGAAGTCTATAGGTGGGTTATACATTATTAAAGACAGGTCCGCGCGCGATACATATTAAGTAAACAATTTTACGTGCTCGCTAGAGAAAGAGAGAGAGAGAGTGACGAATCCTTTTAGTTTATTATACATGCGGGGGTAAATAATAAATAGCCACTTCTTTGCGATCGATCCATTATCTATTCATTCGCACGAACGGCCTATATACCAATCATATAATAAATGGGCTGTAGTTTCCCTCGTTAAGCGTATAATATATAACAGAATAATTACATTTTATCCGAGAGTTTTTTCTTGTAATGTAATTAATTCTCTTCCCGATATAGGAGCTAAACGTAGTTAATACAGAAAAGTCCTTCGCTGCTCTCGTGCACTATGTAACGTCGTAATTAATTTAAAAATGCCCCGTTGATTAACTCAGAACAAAAGGTAATCGATATCGAACCACGTATACAATATCGTTTGGAGACATTAGAAAAGCTCCTTAATTAAAGAAAAATATGCTAGAATGCAAATAACAGCCGCAAAATTAGCTGACTCTCACAGGTACTCAAACTAATAGGTTTACTCACTAAATGTAAATTAGTGTAAAAGTAACTATATAACTCATGTAGTGAAATTTGCTCCAGTAATGAAATCCCTACATTTAGAGATTATACAATATTACGCACTCCGAAATAGTGGACATACACTATTTTTATTATTTCATTAGTGTATATATATATGAACTTTTTAAATTTGTGCAATTCTATACTATTTTAAAACGTTAATGCACATTATAATAAAATAGTGTATATCCACTATTTTCAGAGATCATGTATAACAATATTGCGGTAGTGGAGCAATCTTCATCACTATGAAATATAGTGACAATTTTACATCTAAATTACATTTAGCGGGTATATACCGTATAATAATTACCACCCGGTGTCAAACGCATTCCAAAGTATATATAATTCTACTACCAAAACTCAACCGTCCTTATATCACACACTCACCTATGCCCCATACCAGCCGCCTGTATATTGAACAGCATCGCAGGCGACGTCCTCCTCAAGCCACTGTAGCTGAGTGGCGGCGGTGGTGGCGGCAGTGGCGGCGGCGACGGCGAGTCCAGTTGCTGCTGCAATCCCTGGAACAGGAACATACCCCTGGTGGGGAACTTCCCAGGCGCCGGGGGTGGTGGGGGCGGTGGGGTCAGAGGCGAGGGGTCGCATTCCTTCAGCCGCAGGTAGTCGACGCTCGTTGGTGGCCGCAGTGGCGCTGGCCGTGGACGTGCCGTCGACCGTAACGGTGGTTGCTGCTGTTGCTGCTGCTGTTGCTGGGGTTGAATCATGTTGTTGTTGTTTTGGTGGGGCTGAGGCGCCGGGCGTAAAGGTTGCGGGGGTATGGTCGACTGGGGCTGCGACTGCGTCTGCGTCTGGTGCTGGGCGAGTAGCAGGCCGCTCGGTGGGTGCAGGTCTCGGTCCACTGCTTCGAATCTGGAAGAGGAAAAGTGAGTTAGGGCGTGACGGGTGAGGGATGATGCTGGGAAGGGGACAAATGAATTGGGGATATTATACTGATAACAAATTGCGCTTTCTAAGCTTTTTTATGGGGAAAAATCGTCTCGAATGGGGAGTATACTTAGGGGGTGTGAATTTGGGGATACCGATAACTAATGTGTGAGAAGTAGAGGAGTATAGAGAACCGATGTACTCTTGTTTAGAGCTTGTTAAAATATTAAATTTAAAAGAAATAAGAGATTAATCTCGGGAAGTGAAGGGAATGTTGGAAAAAGTAAGAGTGAACGTTGCTGAAATTAGTGGAAAGATCAATATTTCATGCGATATTCGGTGGTAAAAATTGAAAAACACGATGTTTTAAATATTTTCTCTTTTAATTAATTCGTGGGTAAATTTGCTTAAATTTGTACATGGATTCTACATGTATTTAACAGTTTTATACGTTTGCTATTTAATTATTTTTGAAAAAGTAAGTGTAATATCAGTATTGACCGCGTCACTTAAAAAATAAAAAAGAATTATGAAATTTAAAGAAAAGAAACGGACTAAGGTACTGAATGTATCAACGTCTGTCAAAACTCGAGTTAAACTATACGTGTATGTATTTATAGTATAGAAGAAAATTTTAATTAATCATTTCAATATAACTCTTCCACTTCGTAAATTGACCAACTTTTTTTTAATGTCGTATTTTTATGTGTACTAAACGACTTTACAGGTTTTATAGCTTGCACTTTTCCAATTAAATATAAGGATGTTGAGGACACTCTACTTTAATGCAGCCTCTGTGCCTTGAATTTAATATGTTTGTAACTTAAATAAAATTTCTGTAAAAAATATATCATTTAATTTCACATTGAATTTTTGTAATGTATACCTCAAATTTCATTATTAACATTACAATTCGTTTGAAGTATATCCTGCTTAACTTTTGTTTTCAGTATATTATAGGTAAAATTTGCTAAAATAGTATATTACGATAGGTGTGACTTAAATGGCCCATTATTGCACGGCGTGAGGTTAGGTACCGAGACTAGAACAGTTTTCGGTATGCTTTTGAGATCGCCTATAGAGGAGATTATACACAGAACCTTTAA
>UXGD01001656.1:0-32430 GCA_900474315.1 Torymus auratus
TCGTTTACGTTATAACGTTATGTGTGTGTATTACCTTATAACATGATGTGCATATATAAAATTCAAACTACAAAAAAAACCCAAAATGTTTAACTGTGTATAATAACTTTGTGAAAAATTTTTTGATCGGGTTTTCAATAAAATTATAAATTTAAAAATATTAAAAAAATCCTAAATTTTTTAACTAATAAATTCTATACAGTATTAGAAACTTCCAAATGTATTTGCTATTCAGTGAAATTCTAAAACAATTTCAATTCAATTCGTAATTAAATCACACCATTGCAATTTAATCAGCATGATTTTTTACACATTTCTTCATTTTTTTCGTAAAGCGATCAGACTACGTCAATGCCTGAGACGTCAATCGTCGACACTTTCTCCATTGACTATCATTGTATCGTTCGGGCGCCGTGAAAAAAACTCTTATCTACCAATGTTGGCGACAAAAAACCTATGAGCTGGACAAACATTGAAATGAGGGAACTGATCATACGTACTGTGAAAGTCTTTTCGCACTGCTTTTGTTAAGATTTTAGAATGCCATGTGGATTGTCAATATTTGATTTTAGTCAGTTAAACAAAAACTTGCAAGATTTATAATCTTCAATAATGTTGAAATCAAAGAAATACATTTTTGTAAATTTTTGCCTTACAAGGAAAAGATAACTAAGCAGACATAAAATAATATTATAGCTTCTATATCTTTAAAAATAATACATTTCCATGTTAATAAATGAAGTCTAGAAAAATTTACTATTGTATGCCGTAATCGAGCTGCTATCATCTATATAATAACTTTTACGAAATTCCATGCAAAAAAATTGTTTAAATTCGTTATCTACTGCAACCTAGCATGGATAGAATATCAGAAAAACGTGATTACGATGCTAAAGCGCGAAACGTGAGTAAAATCTCTGTAGTGATAAGCTGTTATCGGTTTTCTCGCCGCATCGCGTAAAAGTTCACAGTGTTGGTGGTTGACGAATCGTCTTATCGATCTCAGGGGGCTGGCCACAAAAAAAGTGAGAGAAAAGGTCGGTCGTCCGAACTTTTTGGTATTCAGGATATTCCTCAAGGACACGAAGCAAAGTGACCATAGTACTTAATATTTTTAGGGAATTTGAATTCTATCATTTTGGTCTTATATCACTGGAAAAATAAAAAATATTTTTCTATATTTATAGCAAAATTTCTTATAAAGTATCGTAATCTTTTGGGTTTTAACAATCTATGCTGGCTTTATCAAAAAGTATAGTAATTTTTCCAAAATTATTAATAATTGTTACTAAAATTTTTTCTCAGTAATAGTTTCCACCTAATTAAGATATCGAATTTTGACATATGATTGAAAGGTTTATCTGCTGAATTATACGGGGATTTGCGGAAAATTCCAAACAAAACAACTGACCAATTAATTTTGAACGACTCCTACCATCAATACACTTTTTACACACAAAATGTGCACATCGTGTTACGAATAATGTGAATTATTATTTACATCATTGCGCGCAACCGTAGAGAAATAACTGAAATCCCCGGCGACTTTCCCGCGGCATAAACAAAAGTCTCAGGGTGTCCGATTCGCCTGCGAGGGTCTTCATCTTGGCTGTCTAGATAGCAGATTATCCGCGTGTTTTTCGAGGAGCGCGATAACAGGCTATGATCCGAAGTCAAAACACGTATCTCGCACTCTCTCTCCCTCTCGCTCTCGCTCGTTCTCAAGCATGGTGCAATTTGGTACGCGCAGACTTGCAGGCTGGCTCTGCCCTCGCACGCGCGCGATGCGTCACGATCATTGCCTGAGATTTGCCCGTTCGATGCTTCGAGACTTCTGGCAGGTCGCACATAAGATTACGGTGCTTGTCGAACCGTCAAATGTAATTTGAAAGCTATTCAATTTTTTACTGCAAATATTGTAATTTATTGATATCGTTTTAAAATAAACTACTGATGAACTATGATTTAATTCATCGTGATATTTTAAATAAAAATGTGATGGGTCCGGAAAAACCGAACCTGGTGACTCGCAACACTTAACCGATTAGCCAAGGTTAGCACAGCTTGGCTTTATTCCCATTGTTGAAAAATTGTAATTGTAGTTCTTACCCTTCTATTCTTCATGTTCAAATATCCTGGAGTTGTTAGACAGACTCCATAGCTTTTTAGTCATAGTTTTTGATGATGTGGACAAAAATTAGTGTTTAAACATGAACTTTGAATAATCTTTCATAAATAGCCAAATTAGTTCTTTTAGAATTAAATTGAGAATAATTGATTATTTGATTGATCGAATAGATAAGCCGGGTTTTCCTATTCTTAAAAAGTGGTGTGTTAGGTATAGTGGTCACCATAGTTATATGTATCTATATCGCTTTTTATAACAGTACTTAATAGACAATGTAATGAACGTAGAAACCTTAAAATGTTTAGTAAAAAAATGCATTGAGAATGTTTAAGTATTCTGACTATTGTATTACGAAAAATTACGAAAATCAGTTAATTTTGTAGTTATAACTGTTGTAAACGAAATTCACGACTTACAGTAAACTTTGAATTTATTTTGCTTTCCGTCTTCATAAATTAAGAATATCATTCTAGCTAGTGTGAATCCTCTCCACATACTCTGTATGTAATAGCGATCATTTATGAACAATAATCAAGTAGCCAATAGTGAGCAAAAAAGAATGGTTAAAAGAATATTGAATCAGCCGTAGAAAACAAGACTGTTGACTCTGTAATTGTTGTTTCCATTCTCCTGAATTTGTTGCAATACCCACGAAATACGATTTAAAAGATGGTATTCCACAGCTGATCTCAATCATTCGATTCGGTCATAAATCGGTAGAAATTGCAAGCACTTGATTACCGGTACTTATCATGTGATTTTATAAAACTCACAGTCTTTGAACTATAGTTTTTTCCGTTTAACATAATATATTACAAGTGTCAGCGAAAAATATTCATATAATTGAGCATAACATTTATATATTGAATAGTAAAAAATGTACGAACATAAAAAGAGAGAAAGAAAAATTTTGTACTGTGAGTGAAGGGTCAGAAACAATATTTTTGAATTCATATTTATGAACTTACTTGTGATTTTTACACTCAATATTACGAATTATTTAAAATTAGTTCCCAAAGGTCCCTAATTTACGAATTTTTATTTTTATGATTTCGCACTTGAAGTAGTTGACAGAAATTATTATTGAAATCAAATAAATATTTACGAAATTGTGACATTATCTACTTATATTGTAAAACGTTTTTTATAATACTGATTTGAATAAACAATATTTCATATTAAACTAATGAAATTTTTATAAAAATGATTTATAACTATTAGTTTTTCACTATCGGTAACATTGATTCTACAATAATAGTCTGTTGATGAAGATTCTAAATAGCTAGTTTATTATTCAACAAACCATAATACTTTATAGTCAACTAAAACAATATTGAAATTTATACTCAAGTCTCGTTCGCTGAAACACTTGCAAAAGTGTTAATAACTCATTTATTTAATGAATAACCTTCATTTCTCTTCATTTCATCTGTTGCAGAATTCTAGACGAAGAGGTCTTCGCAGGACTGAATCGAGCGCAGTATTTGAGTCTAGCGGATAACGAGGTACCGGCGATACCGCGTAATATTCTCTCGCATCTCCAGCTGTTGCGGACCCTCGACCTCAGCAGAAATCGAATAAGTCGCATTGACGCCGACGACTTCAAGGTAATTCCCATTAATGTCGTACACTCAATATCTGCGCATTACGGATGAAGAATGAGCCTTATGCATTTATGCGTAATATTGCATTATCCCCCTTTGACGAGGTACACAAGATCTTTTAGGAAAGACTGATTCAGCGATAAAGTTTTCAATTTTTTTTTCATGTTGGCCGTTTTTCTATGTTTGACAATATATATAAAGTTACGAACAATTTTTTTTTTAAATCTAGAGTGCGATGTAGCTATGAAAAATAATTGACTTATTGATTGCAATAATAAATTATTGCATCCACTTAGGCGTCATTGATGAAAAGAGAACCATCTGTTAAATTGAATTAGCGATTAGTATTAATTGATACATTTGAAAATTTATTATAATTTTTAAAATATAAATGAGAGGACATCGTTTTATAATTATAAGTAAATTCAACTATCACGTTACAGCAATTTTAAATCATCTATTAAATTGGATCGTTAATTTGAAATATTGGCTATTTCCACAATTTGATGATTTGTTTAGCAATTATCGTAGTATAATTTAAGTGATTTTATGTTGTACATAAAACATGTTTACTCAACACCGATAGTCTATTCTGACGATGGCTATTCTCATTCAGTGATTATATACACAAAGCAATTGTACTCGTGAGATCTATGTCCTAAATCAGAAAATAACAATTAATCAGTTTGGTTTTAGCTAGATAAGTAAATTGCAAATAAGCTGAGAATCGATATTCGCATTCACAGAGAACAACAAATAAGTATGATGAACTTTTTGTAAAGCAGAAAAGAACGTTGACAAGATAATAGAAAATAGCATGTAAACAATTGTTTCTGAATCATGCACGTGGCGGTCGCGTGAACTGTATGTTTTTAACGTATAGCATTAGCAAGAGGAATCTACAACTAACGAAAAATGTCAAAATCAAACACCGTGAACTTATCATGGCCTAAGAAAACATTCCGTCTCGCTGGCTACGATAGCTATATATAAGCTCGCTTCGTGTGCATCAGTGTACGCGTAATACAATGCGCGCTGATAACCACAAGAACAAATAGCAAATTCATCATCGTTTCTCACTTTCGCTCGTTCGATTGTCTTGCGGTTTGATGATTCGATCACCGCTTAGATAATTGTAGTTAGCGCAGGGCAACATTTGGGGCGAATAAACAACTATTTGTCGAAGTAGGGAATCACGCCGAACACGTGGTCGGTCACGTGTTGTTTTTTCGCTCCGAAGTTTTTCTTCCGCCGGCCGACGGATAATACAACGCACTCACTTCGCTATATATGCGGCTTAGAGAAATGAAGAGCATTACTCAACGAAGCAGCGCTTGATTAAATGATAAAATGCTCTAGCTGGGTTTTTTCTATTCAGATAACGAGTCACTTTTTTGCTATTACTTAATAGTTAGGGTCAGTGAATTCGTCGAATTGGCTGCTAGTGACTTTAATAAGCTTACATGTTTCTTGGGTTGATGGTAACTTCATTATGCTCATTGTATTTCCAAATTGCAGTGAATGATTCTGTTTTTATATGATCATAAACATTTAATTTAAACATGTCAATAAAAACAAACAATTAAAAATCCGATTAGTATGTTTGATAATGCTAGTTTAGCCTTGAAACATATTCTTCTATTATCAAATAAATGGTCAAACATTAATAAAAGTTCATTACTTGTAATTAATCAATAATAACATATTGCTAGATATTATTCGTTTATTGTTACAATTACTATTAACTTACATTATAATGCAGTTGAACATATTTTCCCATGATAAATCTTTGTTTGTGTAAGAATGCGGTCAATAAATTAATGTTGCCACTATTTATTAACGTTGACACATTTACATTACTCAAACATGTCAGTTTGTAAAATCACACATCAAGTTTAGTGATTTTCCTATAATTTTATTAGAAAAATGAACCTTTTCACTGTTACAATGAAAATACTCTTTTTTTAAGTTACTTCATCTGTTAAAGCTTTCTTTTTGGAAAGGATAAATTAACATTTTCAAAATTTCAAATGCTTGTACTCTAATTCGAACATCATTAAGTTTCTTACAAAACAAGTACAATAGCTATAGACGACTAGACGTACAAGGAAAAGTCTTCGCACGGATGGGTGCATTGACATTGACAATCGATAGCAATAACCGCAAAATACGTCTGCCCTTGCCAATACGATCTTGTTTCTTACAATTTGTTTACAAAACATCTATAGCTAGAGTACGTGCATTATTGTAACAAGCTTCAGAAAACCACACAACAATTAATCACACACACACATACAGCCAAACTACGATTGTCACTTACGTAATCTACTAGGTTTACCCGCCACTGAATCTTGATGAGATTATGACCCGCGGGACCCTGTGTAAACAACTTCGACAGACAATCGACACGTTGTTTGCCGAAAAAAAAAACATCCGACCGCAAGCGTGAAATTCCCTCGGCGATAGCAGCACCTTATCGGATCGATGTAGCACGACAGCTGTTTTCTTTAATACCTTATAGGCGCCTGTCAACGCGCAGCACGCAACGAGAGCAAATATTTTGTCTGATACGCATGGGAGCTTTCCACTTTAATCTTAATCCCGAGGGATTCGACTATCCTTCTCGCTACAATACTGGCGCCACTCTGGCTTTTCAATGTCAGCGGCATGCGGGACGCTTATCTGGTTGAGCAATGCGACAGTATAGACGAGAGGGCAAAGAGAGGAAAAAAAAGTACGGTGGTACCCCCCCAGTCTTTTACTTGTCACGTTGTTTCGTTTAGATTAGGTGGTCGGTACACCAATAATATGATAAAGGAAAAACTGATGTAACGTTGTCTGGATAAGGTTGGAGGATAATGTGATACCTTGAATAAACATGTAGTAGGTTGAAAGATACTTGGTAAATGTTAGGTGTAGGTAACCGGTAGTCGGTGATAAGCTGCTTGAAAAATGTTTTGAAGAAGTAGATGTGGCGGTGGTTGTGTTCTCGATAGTAGACGGCATTGATTAAACAAAATGATTTAATGGAATCTCAGATTATTCTCAACGATCAGTTGTTATGCGGAAGAACAATAATTGGCTAACTTGTTGTTGGAATGTCTTTATTTAACTAAAAAGTAGCCAATTCTAAAGTAATTTTAAGAACATACGACTCAATTCAAATATTAAAGAATTATCAATAAAATATAATCATTGCATTGAAGCCATGATGAATTGTGGATTGTATAAATGTTGTTTTCAACTTTTGCAAGTCATGCAAAATTATAACTCCAGTATTACAAGTTTCAAAAAAAGTTTACATAAATATTTGACGAAACAAAATGTATCAATCGTTGAGAATTAACAAATTAACATTTTCTTTACAGTACAATCCAACATTGGCATTCTTGATGATGGCGGGAAATTCGCTAAGGGAAATGGTACCAGGATCGCTACCCCCTTTAATCAAGCATCTTCATGTCGGAAGGAATCATCTGGTCAGCCTGAACCGCACTCTTAGGTGAATTTTATTAGCCGTCAGTTATTGAATTAATCGAGCTCATTGTGATTTACTTTATTCCGAATGAAAAAATTAGCCAAGGTTATATGTACCCTACGAAAGACAATTCAATTGTCCACATGTACCTTATTAATACGACTTACCTACAAAGGCTCGTAACGCTAATTATTGCGATTATTCGCTGTACTTGATTTAATGCATGACGTCGCTATTCTTTAGCTAAACTGTATATATACGCATGCCTTTACTGAGAAGTGTAATGATGGTAAACTCTGACCTATTTATCAATTTTTCTGGAATGCCAAGATAACGACGTAACGAAAAAATGTTTTAAAAAAAAAGAATGTCGTACAATTTGCTTTATAAACTACGGTCATTAATTATCGATCTTTATCTACTATGCCAAGCTAAGCTCTTTTGCCTTTCAAGTTTGAAAAGAAAAAAAAAATTATCAAAACGCGTTAGTCAACCACATTTTAATCTAAACAATAATTAAAAATAATAAAACGAAAAACTAGGTACCGCGCAATCAAACATTCGCGCGCACTTGACACCCTTTATCGCTCACATCACGCCACACGTGCGCGTCTGGCGTATTGCCCGATTACAGGGACCTCAACCAGCTCGAGTGGCTGCTGATCAACGCGAACGAGTTGACATCCCTGGACGGCGAGTTGCCCTCGTCCGGCCACAACCTGAAGATGCTCTACGCTGCGGACAACAAGCTGACCCATTTGCCTGCTGAGTTCCGCTACCTCCATCGTCTGGAAAGCCTATTTTTACAGCACAACAGGATCTCCAGCCTGGACGGCACTCTGCAGAAAGCGCGCAGGCTAAAGTTCCTCGAGGTGTCCTACAACGACCTGCAAGTGGTGAGTCCGATGCGTCATCGTTTCTTCTTCTTCTTCTTCTTTTCCTTCGTCGTAATGAGGCGAGATATGTTTTCTGCAATTGACCTGCACTCAATGTCGCGTAAGTGTACGTGCACTTCAAGAAATTTAAGTTTTTTCGAGCAAGCGGTTTAGTGGTCACGCTGAAGAGTCTTGATATTGTTTTTAAATGAAAATTGCAAGTTTTAGGACTGTTAGCGAAAAGGTTAAGTGCTAAATGAGCTTTACAAAATCAATATATAATGAAAAATAAAAATTTTTATTTTTAAGAATACTTTTTGAATTTTTAGAGTTGACTGGCCTTAGCAACTTTAAAAAAAAAAGTATAGAGAAATATTTAGTAAAAATAAAAAGTTACTAAGGCATGAAATTGTTTATGTCCAGGCACTTAACTTCTTATAAGCTTAGATGGGATCTTAAATGATTTTCGTGTTTTTCATTTCTTTGATTTAAAAACTAAAGTTTTTATTTTTCATATTTATTTTTTTACAATTAAAATTAGACTTAAGTAATAACAAATTTCATATACAATTTTATTGCCAACAATATAATGTTAATAAAATATTCTTAAAAAAATATATATATATATATTTTCCCATCAAGTATACGGAACATAAAAAAAAATTTCAAAATTGACATATATGTAACAAGCACGGCGGAAGGAGGGAGCAAAACGCCATAACACGAATCTCCTCGTTCGCGCTTAAAAGCCGTGATGCCGCTCTCCATCTCTCTCACTCACTCTCACTCTCTTGCACGCCTCTCATCAAGCGCAATTACCGCAGAAGCGTAATTGCCGAATCGAGCGTTTCCGTCGGCACTCGCTTGCTCGCGCGCGCGCGTTTCATTGGATTAAGACGCGCGCGCGTCGACTTCCTTTTTCTGACACGCGTCTTTCCAAGCGAAATTCGAGACGCTCGCTTGCTCGCGAAGTGTAGGCGCGTGCGCGCGTTATCGACGATTCGGATGTTGTTGGTTCCGCGCAATCGCGCGCGGGGGAAATTCAATTCTGCGCGTTCTCGAGGTCGTTACTCGCTGATTCGCGATTAACGGACCGGCGATTGAATGGGCGCTTCTGATGGAGAGCGATGAATTTTCTTTTTCTTCCATTTGTCGTAATGCGATTAGGCCGCGGATGATGTGATTAGGTGAGTGTGAAGAAAGGAGTTTAGAAGATTATTGTTGTCAAGCTCTTCATCATATTTGAAAATTAACAATTACATGTAGTTGATGTAATAATATAGATTTTATGGCAGAATTTGTTTAACCTCATTGCAAATGTTTAAAATAACTTAATTAGCAAATCTGATAATACATGCAAATTAATTTAAATATGCATGAAAAGAGATTTTTATCCTCCACTGTTTTCTTTAAATTCATTGATTGATTTAGTATAGTGAGCATAAAAAACAAGAGATAGCTTATAATCAATTAATTTCACATATGATAATTGTCCTATCAACCTTTCGTTTAATAAGGGTAAAAAAGTGTTTATTCAAGAAATGAGTATCTCTTTCATTGATAAAAATTCATTAAATATATTCAGTATCATTCAATTTTGGACTGTTATTATCATCGACTTATTTTAAAGCCGAGAACTCTGTAATACTTTTTCGTTCATAACTTTGAAGAAAAATAAAATTACCGAGGTAAAAGCAAAAGCATCTCACAATTGACTCAAATTTGATTAAAAAGCTAAAACTGACATGTATAAGAAAACGGCAAACACGATCAATTTTGTACAGTTGACCGACGAAGACTTCCTTGAAGCTGAAAATCTGGAGGACTTGGAACTAGGCCACAATTCTATAAGATCCTTGGGCGGCGAAGGAAATGTTAATCCAGAACGTACTACAAGTGCAAACAGCGTATTCTATCCCCTTAAGTCCCTAAAGTGCCTGAACCTCACCCACAACAACCTCCAAGAATTCTCGTTCAACACGATCCGAGGACTGCGGGAGCTTCATAAACTGGATCTGTCCTACAACAAGATTAGCCGACTTATGCGCGGCAGACCGCCCACTGAGGTAAGCTCGTAAGAATGTAAAGCTCAATTTAAGCACGACGGTCTTAGCTAATTATTTAATTTTTCTACTTTTTACGAAAGAGGTGTATTTAATTGTGATAAGATGATTTTAATAATTTGAACTGCACGGAATTTCTGAAAAATTTTTAAGCTTTCAAAATTATAATACATTGCATGTAACAAAACATCTACGACATCCCCAATTCACTTGCAATTTTCTTCGCTTTGCCCCTTTCCCGCAATACCCAGAACCTCGTGGAGGAGGAGGGCGAGGATATGACGGGCGCGGGGATCCAGGACCTGCGACTCCAGCACAACGAGCTGCGCAACTTGGAAGGCTCGCTGTTCGTCGGCATGAAGGAGCTGCAGCGGCTAAACCTCAGCCACAACGCCCTCGGACCGGCGATACAACTGCGCGATCTGCGTGGCCTCGACAGCCTGCGCGTCCTCGATCTCTCGCACAATGAGCTCACCACGCTCGAAGACTCGACCGAGGTAAAGCCCCGTGCCGCTGCCGCAGCACGTCTCGGCAATATCGTTATGGTTATACTGCGCAGTTACACGCCCGCTAGTGGTGACGAGAATTTTTTTTTTTTCGTGGAAATGTATTTTGAAAAGCTTTTTCCTTTTTTCTTTGTTTTGATTTGATTTTTTTTGGCCGGGTGTAGGTACAATAGAAGGGTTAAATGAATCATTGTTGACTCGTCGTTTATGATCGGTATCTTATCGGATGGAGGAAAGAATATTGTTTATAGTATTGCTTTTTATCGTTCGGATATTTAGACAAAACCAAAAGTGCTTGACAAACTCATCAGAATGGTACAATGTCACGGAAGTGTTAGTAATTTTTTAATTTCAATAGGGAATATAATATTTTTGAGAGCAATTTTTTCAATTTATCGCATGAAATGTACCTTTAAATGTATTTAATTTTTAAAAGACTTAAGGGAATTATAGCTGATTGTCGAGGTCAAGAAATTAACTCAGCATGTGCGATAACGATCGCGACAATTGAAGATTTTTTTATATAATATTTTATCATCGTTTGGGTGATTTCTTTCATTAAATAAGTTTTAGGTTATTTCCTAATTTTTACACATGATGAGTTTTTATTAAACCTTTCGGTTGCATGTCCTGTGTATAGGTGATCAACCATAAAATGCGTAAAAATGGATGTTTATGTAAAAAAGCAGAATTTTTCAAATTACAGAACAAAAAATGGTTTTAAAAAATCATCATTTATTTCAACTATCCGACGGCTTTGGTTCGGATAATGATCACGAAAGATCGTTAGGGTCTCCGCACGCTAAAAACTTAATTTCAGAGGAATAAGAAATAACATTGGTTGTATATCAATATACATATGGGAAATAGTGAGGAATACGTCGCTGTTACTCGCCTTTCCCCATATGTATAGATATACAACCAATGTTATTTTCTATTCTCCTGAAGTTAAGTTTTTAGCGTGCGGAGGCCTTTAGAATATTTTCAACTAAAATTTTGTTCTATTAATCGTTACAAATCGAAAAGGTTTAATAAAAAATCACCCAAAACCGAGAAAATAAATAATCCATAATTTAAGAAACTCTAATAAAGTTGGATAATTTTTTCTCCCATAGGCGTGGCTACCGTCTCTGGAGGAGCTGTTCGCTTCGCATAACCGCCTGGTGACGTTGTCGGAACGCGACTTCCGCGGCTTCCCCGGTCTCTGCTGGGTCGACGTGAGTGACAACCAGATCACTACCGTGAAGCCGGAGCTCGTGGCCAACACCCGCTGCACTGTGCATGGCGTGCCCGATGTACTTCGCATTTATCTCCAAGGTAAGTCCTTATCGACGCAATTGACATTTCACATTATTATATTAGTTGCGGATGAGTTATACACGTGTAAAGAACGACGTTTTACGCAAAGCGCTCAGCAGTGTTTGCGCAGATGTTAGTACTCTACTTTTGCGTTCTTCCGAATGACTTGGCAGTAGGAGGAATTTTCGAGCTAATTGTTCATTAATGACCACGCATTTGGGTAATCAATGGTCGAAAGTCATAAATTTCATTTTTGACAACGCGTGTGTTCTTTGAATTAAACAGTTTCTGTTTTCGCAGTGAGGAGTTGAAATAATATTTGATCAAATGGCTTCGATAATGGAAATCAAAGAATAAACCTTGTTTCGTTGAACATATTTGGGTGGAAAATTCATGATTTTTCTATAAATTGTTGTTAAAGCTGTTTTTTTATCAAATGTTACATCCTGTTAATAATTTATCTTTTAATACCATTGTGTAATTATTATTATAATTTAAAATGATAATTATTTCATAAGGGCGATCGGTGGTTGAAAAGTATATGAAAAAAATGAAGTATTTTCCTGGTTACTGATTCTATTAAAATGGAGATTTTATAAAAATATAAAGTGACTTTATATTTAATGAAGATCGTGATTGTGGAACAGAAATATTTAATAATAATATTTGAAAATTATCTAACTACCCGAGTAGGAAATTAATCAGCAGCTCTTCTTTCTTTTTTCTTCTTCTAAATTTAAAGTACGGCACTTTAATTAGCGAAAACAATTTTTCGTGACAAAGTTTAACTATTTTCTAAGTGCTGAGATACCGACAACTAAAAAAAATCAATAAAACACTAGAATGTTTTCTAATTTCTATCTGATTTTAATTTGGAAGGTTTCATTTTGTTCCTTTTTCAACTTCGGGAGGACGTTGTAAAATGAAAAATGAAAAATTATCGAGACAAATTAAAATCGGATAGAAATTAGAAAAGATTCCAGTATTTTATTGAAATTTTTTTAGGTGGTACTATCTATTTTGTCAATAGTTAAATTTTGTTAGAAAAAATTTGTTCGTTACTTAAAGTACCGTTCTTTCAAGCTATTTACGTTACTTACTTGTTACTTACGTTACAATATGCACGAAGTAATCATCGTAAAAAATCTTTATATTTAACGTCGATTTTAACTGTAGAATCGCTTAAAAAAGTGAAAATTTCAGAAAACGAAGTTGAGTAGTTTGACTTCCAAATTTACGATGTAAGAGAATGTTATAAAATTTTGAGAAGTGCACTATTCTTCTAAAAAATGAAGAAAAAAAAACAATTGATTTGCCTGTCATGTGTTATAATGGCGATTTCAAAACTGGTCAAAAATTTTTTTGAAGGCACGATTCCCGGGCGCGTTTTTTCTTCTTTCTCATATCATCAAGATACAGGAAAAATCGTGTACAATTAAAAACGTCTTTGTGACACTTTTTTTCTAAAGTTAAAATTTTCTAAGAAAATGGCAAAAAAGCTTCTCTAAATTATCCATTTAACCCGAAAACGTCTTTTTTTTTTTAATTGAGAAAAGTTGCTTTTTTTCAAAAGTTATAGCAGTTTAAGGTAGCTCGTCACAGACATCCCTAGTCAAATCAGTGCTAAATGAAGAGGTTACCTAAAATATAAAAAAAAAAACATTGTTGTAATGTGATTTATTCATTTAAAATGATAGAGATATAATAGTCAATGTATTATATATAAAGTGCATTTAATATGACTGAGATAACCTTCTTCTCAAAATGCCGATATTCTAGAAATGTCACTAGTCTAGATATTATCACTAAGAACAATTGTTGATAAATGATAAATTACGGGAATCTTTCTTGTTTCTCATCCGATTTCAGTTTTGAAGGTCCCATTTTGTCCGTTAAGTAATTTCATGGAGAGTCGCCACAGGAAAAAGTTAAAATTATTTAACGGACAAAATGATACCTTCAAAACTAAAATCGGTTGAGAAACAAGAGAGATACCCGTAATTTACCTACAATTGTTGGTATTGACAATATCTAATTTCTAGAATATCGGCATTTTGAGAAAAAGGTTATCTCAGTCACGTTAAATACACTTTATCTATAATACATTGATTACCTCTATCATTTTGAATAAATAAATCACATTACAACTATGGTTTTTTATATTTTAGATAACCGCTTCATTTAGCACTGATTTGACTAGGGAGGGCTGTGACGAGCCACCTTAAAAAAGCAAATGAAAGTTCGTTTTCTCTAGTTTTATTTTCTCTACTTGAATGATATTTAAGAGTTTCTAAAGTTAAATCATTCTGGTTTAAAAAAAAGGTTTTTTTAGTCTTTCTTCAAAATGAAGCTTAAAGTACCTAGAGCTTTAGCTTTTTTGAGCCTTAGGGTCTAATATTGCAGCTTTCTTCATATTTCTGTATCCAAAAGCCTATCCCAAAGTTTCAGCCAAATCTGTCATCCGGACCCTCTCCAAGTCAGTAAATTTTCTTCCATTTTAAAAATACTAGCACAATCCAGAAGCGTTGCGCAAGTAATATTTTGTTTTTGAGGTTATAAATATATAATTTTCCATTGTGATTTCAGTTTAATTAATTTAAATAATAGGATAATCAGATAATTTTTCGAAGAATGAACAGATTAATTTTTTTATTCTAATTTAATTTAATTATTTAGTTTTAAATAGTTAAGAATAAAAATTCAATTTAAAAAAATTAAAATGTAGCGGAAGTACAAAATTTTCCTCGCCTATTCCTTACAGACCAATCAAAATCAATCTTTAAATGTTTCACAATGTCCGGCCATAGTTTTTTTTTTTAAGAGAGGAGAGATTATTTGTGATAGATTTTTCAATAAATAAAAAAATCAAATTTATGTTTTTGAGAAGCCATAAGAATCTTTTCAAGCTCTTGTGTTGTCAGTGTCATTATGAACGATAGTATGATTTTATCACAGTGTTGGTTATGTTTTTGTCAATCATATATATCTGCTTTAAGAAGAATATAAAATTATGTTAATTATAATTATTTTTTTGTCTTTTTTCGAAATTTTCCAACGTACGTAACTTTGCACATGAGCTTTTAATTTCAACGATTCTTAGCTTCAATTTAAGCTCTTTCCATTCATTAATTCAAAATTTGTTTGTGCTTTGAGAGGTTTAATAGGTAATGTTTAATCATCAATGTCTATTTTTTGTCCATTTTCCCATGTTAAATTTCCATAAGAAAATAGTACATTATGTAACAAGGGAGAAAAGTCGTCTTTTTCCGATTTCCCCATCGATTTTGCACTCGAGTAACATATATCACTTTATTCCCATCTCAACTGTGGCCACTTTTTTGTTACATATAATATGTCAGTGTATTATTTAAACAATATTTAGCTAAGTAAATTTGCGGGAAAAAAGTAAGTTTTATTACAAAAGGGAAACGAGTCTAACTTTGGTCCCGCTTTTTAGAAAAAAAAGTGGCAATTTTAGTTGGGATGGTAATAAAGACTGTTTTCGTTGGTTGAACATTTTCTCGTCTATTGTATGATCTATAGAACAAAAAAAAGTTGATCGCAGAGGTCTGCCTTCGATTTAAAAAAAAATTGTTGCTACTTTCTGGAAGTGGATTTTCTGTATAGAATTGCTTATATAAAATAAACGGTTCAAGCCATATACCATTCAAATTTATAAATATAACTTTTTCGGTAAATCTTTAAAAATTCACTTTTTAATTAAAAAACCTAGTATTTCATTGCTAAAGTTTTTTTCTAAACTTTCAAAATAAAAAAACTTATTTTCAAAAGATGTTTTCGTCAAACAACCCCTTTTTCAGAATGGGTGACTTTGATGTAAAATATTGCATGTTGAATATAGTTGTTATAAATTGTGGAAGAGCATAATAGTTATAATTTTGTAGAGCATTGACAGTTCTTTGAGTAAAGCTGTTGAAAAAATATTGAGGCCTTTCGGCAAAAGGAGGCTAGCGGATGATGTCGAACTGTCGGGCGTGACGGTGCGAGCACACTATAAAGGACGAATTTACAAGCGCATTTGACATTTGGTTAAGAAAAAACTCTTCATTTACCGCTCGACGACACTCATAAAGAAGCCGAGACGTCGCGTTTTTTCCTGCGGCGAGCGTATGATTTTGGGGCCGAAAAGCGCAAAATATTTCATCTCGCTCGGCCATCAGCTGGGAAATAACTCGGGGAAACAATTTAGTCCGGGCTGCACTCGCGGCACTTTGGCCTTTTAGCTCGGGCGCAGAGCTCGTCGTCATACCTTCTCTCTGGCTCTCTCTCTCTCTCTCTCTCAACTCTGCGCAAAGCTGGAGCGCGGCCGCGAACCGGGCTCATAAAATTCTTGGAAGAGAATAAATTCATAGTGATTTAAGGTGACCGCGCGCTTGCTTGCTCGCGAGTACCAGCGGAGGGGCGTATTTGCTGCTCGCGGACAAACGCGGTAGCCAAACGGGGATAAATTACAGAGTCGTTGTCCTGGCCATTGTATTTAACTGCGCGGCGATGCGTAATTGCCGCGGCCCGCACGGGAGAGAGGTGGAGGCAGAGGGTGGCTCAGGGGGTGAACTCTCTCTCTCTCCCTCTCGCGAGATAACGAGGGAGAGTTAGAGGCTTGCGCAATGAGAAATAGGGGTTGGCCTGTGGTCGAAGCAACAGCCAGCGGGACGGCCATTAGGGGTCTCCTAGTCGGCCGCCAGTAGCTCACTAAATTTCCCTTTCTTGCCCGGCCGCTCGCCCACACCTGCGCGAATACAAGCGCGAGCGCGAGCGCCTCTGCAAATTAATGGCCCTGCCGGCAACGAGCGCTTATTGCCATTCCCTCGATTCCAGGTGCACGCCTGCGGGGCCGCCTATTCGTCACGATAGAAATTTTTATACACACTCCTATGCCAGGCTAACGCCGAGCTTTTTTATGCCCTTGCGCATTCCGCCAACGAATGCACCTTTTTACAAACTCGCACCCGGCTTGCTTTTTCGCCTTTTCTCTCGACTCCCTTACATTATACGACCTTTTCTTTTTCACCTTTTTAATCAACTGCTATTAACATCTGCACTTCCCTCATGAAAATCAAAAATATTTTTCAACTATAATTAGAATCTTTATCTTCATCTTAAGAATTAGGTCATTTAATAGATTGAAAAATAGAATAGGGTTTTCGAAGGCAAGCAACTCAAGCTTGTCTTTGAGCATTTTTAAAATATTAAAACTAACCAGTTTCTTTAGTCTGGAAATGGCTAGTAGAAGGCTTGCTGTTTTGACAAGGAGTGAGCGAAATAAAAGTTTTGCTAAAATGATTTTTTAGTTAATGTTATTTATTTATATTTTGGTAAGCCGACCAATGCCCTTCATCTACGATAATATTAGTAAGTAAATAAAATACGAATATGTTGCTGTTACGTCACTCTAAGATATAGGCATATAATGGTCAAAAAATTTAATTAGCTATTTTCAAACTTCTTGGCCATTTCATATGTAGATGGATTTCTACTAGGGAACGATTTAGAGTTAAAACTTAGATCAATCTGCATATCCTGCATACCCTTTAAATGCTTATAGATTACTAATTTTATGAATTAATTATAACGATTTATGCTTAAAAAATTAGTTATCGTCTATCAAATATAATTTTAACGCACTTAAAATTCATTGAGAGGGAAGAATGTAAATTGATACGCGAAGTAATGTAGCATGAAGGTTTGGGTACGTATAAACACATGTCGCGCGCTTTAAATACCTTCACAACACGTGTTCATTAAAAGTAAAATATTCTTCTGTTGAAGAAAGGTAGACATAAATTTGAACTAATAAACGCAGGCATTCATCCGTTTGGAAGCGAACAAATTTCCTCTCCAATTCACGTTTCACCAGTCGGCATTTCATCAGCGCGCGCGCGCCTCAAAAGCCCGCAGCAACGTGCGCGCAGCGTTTCGCAAAATCTAAATTTACACGCAAAAGCGTCACAGAGAGTCGCTCGCGGCGCAAGCGGCAACGTTCCGCAACGCCATTCTTTCATCGATTTACGCTTCCCGCGCGTCTTCGCTATAGGTCAGCTCTCTCAACAAGCTGCGCGCCGCTCTGCCTCCGTAGAAGCTCATCAACCGCGTTTCCGGCATAACCGTCCAATAAATATCCTCGCCGAGCAGTAATTCCTTAAGCCGACAACTCATACGCTCGTGGTAAAATTATACGTGGTAAAATTATTTCAAGTTTATTCTACAGTATGCAAAGTGCCTTCTCTCATCACAGAATGTGCTGTACTTTTTATTGAGAATTATTCCCCCATAGAACAAGAATATCAACGAAACAACAAATCAATAAATTTGTGCTTAAACTTGAAACAATTACAAGTTACTTCGTATATTATCAAATGAGACGTTAAAAATTAAAATTGAATGAAAAATAAAAAATTTTCATCACAAACCCTTTTTCCGTTCAGAAAGTATTCGCCTTTCATACCCGTATGTACATACATTATTATATTTTAATAATTTATGACATCAAAATTAAATAGTGAATCACCTTAACATAATGGTGATAATCCCCTTAAACTGAATCAACCATTAAAAACACAAGCGATTACTGTCTTAACGACATCATCGTTTTGTTTTATTTTATCAAGTACTAAACATTCAGAAAAACATGCGTTCGCAGCCTTTTAAACAAAATCTATACAATCAGAAACTTTTTGAATGATTCCATATTGACTTCCATAAGGTTTTCATTGTTGGGTTTTAACAGCATCGTTCTTAACGTAGATTTTGTGTAAAAAGTCATCAATACTATTTCTGACTTATATTTTTAGTTTCAATATTTTATAATTCCAAACGTTGTGGGTTTTATTTGGACCGATCAACTAAGACCTTAATGTTGTATGACCCGTAACATCCCATTCAAAGTTAGTATTGGACGTTAAAACTGCGATAAATAATTATGTTAAGCAAATAATCGATTTTGAGTTTTCGCGATCTATGTATAAACGCAATAACAATATTATAAGCTTAGAAAATCGAAGCAGAATTGTAGAATTGGCCCATCTTGTGTTAAAATCGTCGTTATGTCTAAATTAGCGCATTTTGACGATTTTAAACGAGCCAATTCTACAATATTGCTTCGATTTCTAATTTTTAAAGCTTATAATATTCTTATTGCATTTATACGTAGATCGCGAAAACTCAAAATTGATTATTTGCATTATATACAATTATTTATCGCAGTTTTAATGTGAAAAACTAACTTTTGTATTTAAGCGAAAAGCTAACATCACCGTCGACCAATCACGGACTCGTTTTAAAACTAATCGCAAAGGTGCAATTTTATTTCGGCTACACATTTCCGTCATCATTCTTATAAGTGAGGATAAAAATTCTAATCAGGCCAGGGGATCAGCACCTGATCAGGTTTTGGGAATACCCCGAATTTTTACTGGATTAGACTGGATTTGTCCCGGATCTGGTCCTGATAAGAACCGAAGCGTACATAAATGCGTCGATGGCGTTTTTACTAGGTGCTCTTCTAAACTTGCTGTCTCAACAGCGAATAAATTCCTTTTAATTGAGGTTACGTTATCAACATTTTCTCAAAAACTGATCATGATGATACTTTTTTAGAATTACAAAAGTCTTTGATAATAAAAACTTTCAAACATTTAATAAACTCAAAAGTAGAATGAGTTTTTGAACGAGTAGCACAAGCTTGTTTTTAGTTAGGAAATTACTAGACTTGTTATTATGATGAGGAGAGAAAGAGACAGAATCTAATATCAATAAATACATTCTAATATCTATGAAATGACTGCTGTGTGAAATGTTTTTTGTAACTGCGTATACTTTTACATATTTTAGTAAGCTGTGAGTTACAGTTGAATACCTTCTTAGAACTTAGAATTAGTATAATGTACAGAAATGGGAAGAAATCAATCCAAAGGGCGTGGAATGTAAATTTTAATTCATATTCAATATCTCTGTTAAGTGTATTTCAATCTATGACAATTAGCCAGTAAAAAAGTCTACGTAGTGCGTTTTCCGTAGGATTTTGCGTTCAGATAAACCCACCAATGATGCGATGTTTAGATGATTTTTTTACTTTTCATTAATCAATGTTATTGTTTTGAAAATAGGGTTTTCTGCTGAAAATATACTTTGTATGGTTACAATATAATTATTTATATTCTAAGGAAAAGTAAAAAATAAAATGACGTCACAACAATGTTGTGTTATAAAGTAGCAACACTTATTAAGTAAACTATAACATTAATGGTTTAGAACATCTTTACACAATGTTTAGGCAAAAATCTTCGATTGGTGATAGCTTGTAAGAATTTTAATGGAATCAACTAATTGTATTTTGTCCTACTCAATCAATATTACATTATTAACATGAAATTTTGTATTTATTTTGTCTTGGTCAAACTAAATTATTAGGAATTAGAGATCCTATGCAAAAAAGAGATGGACTTGAGATTGTCACCTCTAATGATTGTGATTGGTCGATTTGAAATGGACATGTAAAATATCACTACTAGTGATATGAAAATAATACAACTTACAAGAAAAGCTTCTCACCTTCGAATCATGGGTTTGGTTATAACTTGAGAAGATAATATATTTTTTCAGTCAAAAAACTTATATGTCCTATAAAGTTTTAGTTTGAAATTTTAGCCAAATCCGTGATCAAGGGATGAAAAGCTCTCCTTCTTACAAGGAGAGTCCATAGCCTCCGAGAAACGGATTTTCGAGGGTCTGGACTCTCCTTGTTAAAAATTTTCTCAAAATTAAGAGAAATTCTGTAATAAAACTTCAAAATTTAAGAGAAATTTCAGTTACATAATGTTTTCATTCCAATACTGCACAGTATGCAGATTGTGTTTTTAATACATCTGGTAAAAATTGAAGAACAAAAAACTAGCCAGTTCTTGATTAATTTCTGACTATAAACTAACTGGCTATTTTTTTTTTAATTGCCAATTTTAGCTAATATATGGGTAGAAACTGGCTAGTTTTTTTCGCGATTTCTACTAGGGCATATCGATGGCTGAATGAAATAAGGTTGTATCTCGGCGCGTGAACAAAGAACGTCGCATATCTCACCGCGCGGATGAAGAACGTCGTATCTCAGCGCGCGGACGAAGAACGTCGTATCTCGCCGTATACTGGCCACGTACTTGCCGTAAAAGCGCTGAGATACGACGTTCTTTGTCCGCGCGCCAAGGTACGATCTTATTCCGTTGAGCCGTCGATATACTGAAAAAATGGTATATATTGACTATTTTGTAATCCCCTGAGTTTGCAGTAACAAAATTTAGATTATAAGTGAAATCCTTTTTGTTGCCTAAATATAACGAGCATCCTTTTAATATTACGGGTATTTAAATGATTTTCATTGTTTTTTAAAATGAATTTTGGTTTGAGATTCATTAAATATTTATCGATGTACAATTTATTTATGCAACAATAACATGCAACGACGGCCACTATTACAGAATAGTGAACAGTATCTGACTTTGCACTGAAAATATTTAGGGATCTAACTAAGAAATATCTTAGAATGAAATACTTGTCAAATTATTAGAGAGTATGTGGTTTTAAAATAACTTGCATGTTAAAAAGGCGTTGCCTGTAAAGTTTCTAAATCATACATATCAGTTAATTAATAAACTTGTATAAGGTAAGCAATATTTCAAGTGATTTACATGAGAAGTTTTTGCGATGCAACGAGCCGGCGCGCGTCGGCCTCAAGTGTAACCCGAGCCTCAAATGAAGGCGCGTGGGCGACAAAGTGAGTGGAAATTTATCGTCGCGGTTTTTGGAAGTGACAGAGGCTCTCGAGCGTCGGAAGAAAGAGAAAAAAGGGCGCATCTCGTAGAAAAGTCGTCGAAAACGGCTCGCGCGACGGCTAAGCCTCGCGAGAAAAGAGCGAATCCTGCGCTGGCAATTAGTTGCCCATAAATGTGTCGCTTATGATCTGCGGCAGATGTCTCACACCATAGATCACCGGCCGTGCGTGCGTCTTCTCCCGCGCGAGATGCGCATACGTCGTCGCGCGCGGCTCGTTGGATCTGCCGAAAGTCGCGAGAGGGGAGAGAGAGCGGCCGAAAGCGTAATTGGCCGGGCTGTGAACGCGATATTAGATCCTCGTTATCCTAACGAGCTGAAATACTCCGGTTAAAAGCGTATACAAGTCCCCGCGAGTGCCGTTCGTGAGAGAGAACGTCCGCGCCGTCGTTTCGCCTGAGAAACTTAGACTGGCTGGCGCGCTCGCGAAACTTGATGAAAATTTGTCCAAATGGCCTCCTCCCCCTTCTTCATTATGAATATCATTCTTGCCCGCTCCATCAAACTTATCCGAAATTCATGTTAAATCTTGAATATTTTTTAGATGCAAGTTTTGAAAAGGATGTCTATACATTTTCAAAGTGTTATATCTATAGTATTAAAGAAATCCTCATTGTTTCTCGAAATGTTTCTAGAAGGCTAAATTTGCAAGTGTGCTGCAAAAAGAAGAAAGAAGAGAATAAAAAGCGGACAAAAGCAAAGTGTTCCTCCGACTAGGCCGTTAATTGCACAGCCTCGTGTTAAGTTCCATTGTTTGCTAATTTTTTCCCCTGCAGAGGCGAGTCGACGAGCGCGCGCGAGCGAGAGAGGGAGAGGGGGGGGGGGGAGCAAGCGAGGGCATCGAAAAACGATCGTTCCACCTAGCAAGCCGAGGTGTGCATGTGAGCCCGTCGTGTTATCTCGCTTTGCGCACATCCCCCTCGCGAGGGTATAACGTATATCGCGGATGAGACGATTGGACATGCATCGGGCGGCCTGGCCGCCGATACACAACAACACTTAAAAGCTGCGCTCGGTCTTCTCTGGTTTCCGAGAGAATAGGTATGGAGCAACGAGCAGCTCGACTTAATGAAACGATTGGTTTCGGTAGCGGCCAAGAGGCGGGGAGCAAGAGAATACCTAGTCGCGATTCGCACGAACGCCGCGAGCGGATGACACGCGCGCCACTTTCACAATTGCAGTAGCTCTGCTATATATGTTGCCGGCTTTATTTCTTACCTACTCTACGCCGTCCCTCATTTCCCCACTAACTTCTTCTGATCATTTTAACCGTCGTGCCATGTCTTATTGAACCTTTTACAATTATGAGGATCCGCTCTTCTATTTCATTTCCGCTAAATAATTATATTCCATTTAGAACATTGAACTACGTCTGAAGCAATATATTTAATGGAAAATGATGTTTTACCAAACGTGTAATCAACTTCTTTTTCAAATAAAATCACTCTTATGCTGTTCCAGGATGCAGTAATTATTACGATAATTATATGATAGGCAATCAACTCTTAATAAAGCAAACATACCTTCCAGCACAACAGTATACTGTCGAGAAATAAAGGCTTTAGTACTGTTAACTATATTGCATAGTAAAACTGAGTATTATTGCCTTAATATGTTAATAATAAATAGAATCATATAGTTCAAACGGCTATAAATTATGATAGTAACCGAATTATTCTACATTTAACTAAATTTTGAGTAAACTTTACTATATATTTATTTAGTGGGTATAATATAATATTTTCTTTCAAATTTCTTTCATGTTTCAAACTTACCTATATAATATAGTTCCCAATAACACATTCATCGCTATCTTAATAACGTGTTAATTAAATGGAAGCATTTTTAACAAAAATCATAATGCAGAAATTATATATTTTATCTAAAAAAAGTTCGACTGTTACTTAAAAACTGAAAGTACATATTTTATGAAGTGTAAATGCCATAATTTATTCCGGATTGGTACATCATTATGGAATACACGCAATGTTCGATTTTAGCCATAAAGTTAACTGGAAAATAGCTTTAGCTTCTGGTTAACATTTCTACCAGGGTCGTATCACTATAAAATATAGTTGCAAACATTGTTGCAGAATGAAACACTCAAGTTGGAGATCAATATATTATATGGTGTACACCGTGCGCAATTTGACACGAAATCAGTCAATTTGAACTCAACTTGAATGCTCGCATCAGACTTTGATTTTTATTTTCATTATGCGGATTTACCAAAAAAGTACAAGACTTGGTTACTTAAAAATCATTTCAAAATGCAAATATTATTACCTTGTTAATTAATCTATTAAGATTATTTAGATTTAAACAATTTATTATTGATTATAGAATATTCTATTGACTCAATGTAATACTGTTTTCAGTAAGGTAGAGTAAATTTGACAACTTTTTTTGGAAAGAAACTGAGAAATAACCCTTTAGTGTTTTTCCAACAATAATAAAATGAATTTTCATATCACAATAATCTCTGTTCATCCATGTCCCTGTCTCTTTTCATGCTCTTTCTATTCTAAAGGGAATATGTAATATAATGTCATTCTTTATTTCATTTTAGTTAATTCGTTAAAATATAAAAGGAATTCAAAATAATTTGGCAAGTTAAAAGTAGTAAGAAATATTATTTTTCATACAATTATTATTTATACGTTATTAGTAGTAACTTATCAAAATATCTTGATTATCATATGACGGGCAAATATCTTTGATTAATGATTTGTTTCAGCTATGTTAAAAAAACTAAAAAGAGAGATCTAGTTTGTAAATCAATGTTAGTAATTAATTTTTTTCAATAATCAACGTATTTATGGAAATTTTGAGATAATTAATACTTGCTATGATTAAATTATTGCTTCTTTTACTCATATTGTTTTTTGCTTGGGCGTGAATAATTATTTTTAGATATGAAGTAACTTCAAGGGTATCGGTGAAATTCAAAACCTATATCCTTGATGCTCTGTTTATTATATTATGAATCAATGTTCGATTACGATTCGATAATATAATGTGTTTTGATAAAAGGATGCAGCAATATATAATATGCACAGAATAAGGTCTTAAACAAAAGTTATGGAATACCTACAGAATTAGCATGAAAGGATACGAACATTTTAAAGGTATGATGCGCCGTCCAACATATATGCCATACTACTTTTAATTTCAAAACATTATTCAAGACATAATCAATTATAATTTAAATATTTGTTTCGTATACTCATTTGCTGTTGTGGGCAGAATACCAGAATATCTAGGTAGTGAAAATTAATATAATTTTATAATATTATGTCATTAGAAAGACCTTATTGGACTCATTTTATCGCTTGTAAAAATTGTAGTATATTTCAACATGTTGGAATTGTGACATATATTCAACTGAAATTGAACTACTTATATTTTTGGAAAGACACGATTTACTACATGAGGATAAGATAAAATAATAATTGAAGATAAAAGCAGTTGAGCGAGGAAATATTTGTAGTCGGTATTGAGAACCAGCGGCTTTAAAATAAATCGTCAGCGCGAGATCCGAAGCGATCGGCAAGTGTTTACCTCTGAATATAGCTGGTGAGGAAAAACTGTCAGGTCGCAGGATCGGGCCATATCTTTAGCGGGCCATGCTTGCGTGCGTAACGCGCGGGACATAAGGGACACAAAGGTTGCGCGTGTGTCCGGCGCACGTGACGGGCCGCAAAGAGAAGAAGAGGGAGAGAGAGAAGGAGCGAAAGCTCGCGAAGCAGGCGGAGGGAGGGAGGGAGCGAGGATCACGTATAAAGTACCAACGTATGGGAGAAAGAAGGAGCTCTCGTATAAGGGGGACCGGGCGAGTCGGCAGGAGTGGTGAGACCACCCAACGCGATCGCGCGCTCGCGCTCGCGCGCGGGAATACTGTGCGAGAGAAAAAGAAGCTGCGGGCGCGCGCGCGGATGAAAGGAGAGCGCGAGAGGGATTCCTAAGGGAGGAAGGAGAGAAAGTGATCGCACGCGCGCGACCGGCAGCGAATACCTCCGCCGCGGCCCCTCCGGGTCATTAATGCGCGAACTGCGCTATGCATGCTCTTTATGGATTCGGCCAAATCAGTGACCGATTGCTCTTAACGTTCTTTTTGCCCCCTCTTCGGCCCTCTCCGCCGATTCATCCCCGAGACCACACGCGCAAAAAGACCAGCCCTCCGCCTTTTCCCCGTTTCCAGCCTAAAATTCAATTTGTTTTATGACAACGTTTACGTGCTTTTTATGCCTAATTGCAACACTGCTTCGGCATCGATAACATGTCAATACTAATAATTCTTTTTACAAAGGAAGTTTACTTTATTTCCTTTCCTTATTCATACATACAGACTCTCATGATACTTTCAAAGTTCTTCTTTATTGTATTTACATCAACTTTAAAATAAATATCTATGGAAAAATATGTGTCTAAGAACAGAACTTGAAGAGACTAGAAAGTTTAGAAAATGTATAGTTGGGATCTTCTGAAAGTATATTCAGTAGAATGAGATCGTCATGGTTAGACACATCAGCAATCATCTAACGACGTCTCATTGGTTTTGTGCGATTCTAAAAACCTCCTCATTCATGTGTATCGAATCGCTTTACTTGCTTAAGCGGCTCTTTTAGACATTATTTTATCCGAGTTAGTACAATCATTTAAAAACTTTAAAAAGTATAAGTTTCTTTTCGTTTTACACTAAATTTATAGAATAAACGAGAAATAATTTACGAAGCGTTAAAACATTAAATTCTGTAAAAATGTATACGAGTATTATATAAACATTGAAATCTTTTAGTGCTTTACTGCTCATGTTTTTATTAGACAATTTAATTAAACTGTGCTCATTTAATTTTGACTGCTCGATAAGTTCTGAGCTGTTTGAAACAAAAAAAAACAGCTCCCTCATAGCTTCGTAATATATTCAATGACTGTACCAAAACACATAGCAACTCATTTGGACTCGAAATAAATCTAATAAAAGCAGTCAGAAAATAGGGCTACGTACGTTCAAAAAAGTCCGGATGGTTTATATTAGGCGCAGGCCCATATTGAGAGACTTTGTCCTATTTCTTTGACAACTTTGATAAAAATGACAATTAAGTGAACTTTAGATCGAATTTAAATACATACATAAATAAAACTGTGAGATCAACAAAGAATAAATTAGGCGTAAAAAGAGAGAGTCCGAAATATGAAGGCAAAGAGAGAAGTGCAAAAAAATGTAACTCCAAAAGACTTATTGTCGCAGCAATAAAACTTTATGTCATGTCCATTTCGTCGAGTCGTGTCGGGCAATACTAGCGTTACAAAACGGTTAGTAATGCAGGTACCGAGGGCGCAGGCCAGGAGTGTGTGTGTGCAGTAATTAAATTCTTTGAGAGAACGATTCCGGAATGTCAGGCCGGAGAGCACGCAATTAAAAGGGAAACGTTTCGTTTCGGAGCCCAAAGGACTTTGGTAATTAAAAGAATACGAGCTGTAATCGGGGGGCCATCTCTCTTTCTCGCTCTGTTGGCGCGGCCGTGGGCTGGCCTTTTTCGCCTCTCCTTCTCCTTTTTTCTTATTATGTCGCCCCGGCGAAGACAGATAGGCTCGCTGTGCGGCGTTTTCTCTGACGGAAGCCGCCGCCCTCGCGAGGCGCATGCTAATTTTTGCCAGCTCTCGGCCGGAGCTGGCGCGCGTTTCTCCAGATCTCGGGCATCTCTCGGAGCGCAGATCTTATCGCGCTGCGGATGAGGGGGGAGGGAGGGAGATTAGGCCCGATTGAAATAGTTCCGAACAATTACCGCTCGAAATCCGCCGCCGGAATAGCCGATGAGACTACGCGGCAAGTATCTTCAACACCCCATCGAATGCTTTCATCCCCCTTGACGCTTCGCGCTTGACGCTCGCCGCGCATCTCGCGGGCTCACTCACGCCAGTCACGCTTTTTCTTTTAGTGTCGCTTTTACTGCTCGTCATTCAATTGAATGTTTAAGCGTTTGGTTATCTAAGGGAAATGCCTTGAATTCTTTCGATAAAGACTTTTCTCGGATAGTTTTCATTACTACCTCTATTTTTTTAACTGTCTCGGTAAAACAAAGTTCAATGATTGCGTGCCTTAATAGTGTTGTTGAAAACAAAAATGTATAAATAAATATTACAAAATGAAAAGAAACGTACTCATTTGATTAAATAAAAACTTTACTCTTGTCAGAGGACGAGCGCAATTCCGTAGAGATGCCGTGCGCCGCTGTAACATAGAGCAATAACAATTGCGCGCAAATCGTCCGAAAGTAGATTCTTTGGCGTTTTAAATCGCTGGCGCCGACGTGACAGCGCGTCGCGCGCGAACGGACGTGGGGAATTTCACGCGTACGCGCGTAAAATGCTGCCGCGCGAGGGTTGAAAGCGCACGTAAAGAGAGAGAGAGAGAGAGAGCGGCGCCCCGCTTGATCGAGTGGAACTCGGCCGGCAATGTTTATTTAACTCGAAATAATTCGATCAAAAATTTAATCAAGTCGGATTTTTGAGCCGCCCGTGGCGAATCCGCAGCGCGCGCCGGGGGGAGACAATAAAACTCGGCAAAGAATTCAGCCGCCCTTCGTCGCCCAGCGCGTTTTACGTTACTCCATCGAGACCGGCTCTCCCGGCCTCGGCCTCGCCTATCCAATTTCAAAGACATCATCGATATGCAAGACGGACGAATGTCACGTGAAAGAATTCGCTTTCGGCTCACCTCTTTCTCCACGACCGACGGGGATAGATGCAAATTTTCATTTGTTCAATTAATAATGTATCACTTTTTCCCAATTTCGCCGGGCTTGATAATATTAAGATGGCGGAATAACGACAAAACTCACTGGTAGAAAATTAACCATATTTTATAGCTAACTTGTTAATTTATTTTGGATTGGTAAATAACTACGAAATACAAGCAATGTTCGTTTTTAACCATAAAGTCTGGTTAACATTTCTACCAGGGCTGTTTAGGATATAGTAAGTTTTCTCGACTAAACTAATTTTCAGTCACGTGATCCATTTTTGCTACGATTAGCGGAGAGATAGAAAGGGAGAGAGCAAGAGCAAGTTGCTTTAAAAGGGAGACCCAAGTGCAAAGAGGGTGCGGGACGCCCGGCAATATAACGGGTGGCATCGTTTACCCCCCATGGGATGCGGTAATGAGCCTAATAGACACGTAGCGCTCGTAAAAACTGCTCCTCGAGTTCCTAAAGTTAAGAGCGCTACTTTCCTACCGTACCGGAGATAAACCCACTCTTATATATATATCTATAACTGAAAATTCCCTGCTTTTATCGCTTTTGCCCCTTCTACAACGGGGTTGCTCCGCTTCGATCGATTACTGCTGGATAAACTTCCCATTTTGTTATCCAAGTGCTGAAAAGTCCTAAATGTCGAAAAATTAATAATTAAGAATTATTTATTCTTATCTTATAAAATAGCCACTTATGAATAATCGAAAAGAGCGTATTTTGATAAATGTTACATGTCCAGATTTTTGTAGAACGAATACATACATTCCTTCGAAACCTCAATAAATCATAGCGGATGAAAGGTGAAAAATGAAAGGCTTTAATCTTAAATATTTCTCAAAAGGATTCTTCGAAAGATAATTTGAAATAGCGCTGTACAACGTTCGTAATCGTGAAAATAATGAAATTTTTTATAGAAAAGTGTAGTATATCGTAGTGTGTACGCAATAGATTGCCGCAGAGGAAACGAAGTAGGGCACGCAAGAGAAAAATGGTTGTGCCTCGTAGCGCGCGGCAAGAAAAAGTAATTGAAAGAGGCAAAGAATAAAATAGTTGCAATAATGTTGGAGTGTGAGAGTGCTCATTTGTAGATTCGATTTGAGCAACACGGCGTCGCGTGTCGGCTCATTGAAATGCACCCCCAGCACTTAGTTGACGAAAAACACGAGTCATGCGCGCTTTATCGGCCCGTTTCAATTTATCCGTGCGGTTATTTAATCAAACATCTCGAGGCAGCTGGCTTTCGCGGGGAGGGTGCGACCCTCGCTTCTATACGTACAGAATCTGGCTCGGTGCTCTCCCCCAGCATCGCTCGACTCGCTCCCGATAAAAGCTCCCCGGCCAATTCACTGATATCGCTGAATCGCGCGCCACTTACGACACTCACTTTTCCGGCTATTTGTCACCTACGCGTTCGCCTCGCGCATCAGCCTCGGGGGGAGCGAAACGATGATAGGGGCAGGGCTGCTGCTGCCGCCGCGCGCAGAGAGAGCCAACAGAGAGAGGCAGAAAAAGGAGACGGGATGCCTGAAACAATATGCCACTTGCCAGCCTTTGCGTATCGCTGGGGATCGGCGCAGGGGTATCATTACACTGCATAAACGAGCCTCGACTTGATCTTCCTACTATACGCACTGGCGGACTTCATACTGCCGATCTCTTTTAACCAAACGGTCGACTTTATCATTATTTCTCCGTAATATTTGTACTGCTCTTCGCTGATTGTATTAATCAACTCTTCTTTCTCAGAACTTTGCCAAACTCAAGAGCACGGAGATTCTTGGGAGATATATATTTAAATAATTGCATCCCTGGTTACGTATGTAGCAGAATTTTGGGTGTGATGTACCTACAGTCATCCCGGTTTAAAATTTTATTAAATTAAAGAGGAGAAAATTGAGATGCTACTTAATGCATAAAAAACTCACTTTTTACGATGTCACAAAAAATTTTTCTTCTATCTAAAGTGCTTTAGTATTTCAAATCAGGACAATAATATTGAACTTTGCATATGCATGTGATCTAAATTTTAACTTATTGAATTTTATAGCGGAAATTTCTCGTATTAGAAATATATAGCTATATATTTGAAATAACTGTGACACCATTTCTAGCCATATACTTTATAATCTAGCCGAAGTTTATTTTCTAAATCAAAGATACAAATTTTACGTAGTGAAAACTCATATTATGGTAATCATGTTTGATGGTAAAAAGAGTAAGTGCAAGTACATAAAAGAAGAAAGGATTGAAAGAAGCTCTGGACATAAATAATATTTGAAAGACGAATAATATTACATAAATATTAATAAGTATTTGGGACAGTAGTGGATGGTGCTTCTGTGAAAGAAGAGTGTACGTGTTACGGGCTATTAATGAGCGACCGTGCAGTCTGTTGTGCTTTTAACAAAGTAAGAGTTGTTGACAAACGAGTGGTACGAGGTCTGCGAGCTTCCTAACATGTTCGGCCGAGGTGATAGTTTAATACGAGCTGTCAGCGGGTCTTTGAAGACGGCAACATCGTTGGCAGCTTTTAACGGGACCACCTTGAAGCAAGAAGTTAAAAGCAAGCCGGCGCAGAACGCGCTAAATGGACCAGATCAAATGAACCCATCGAACTTGCACAATACTTTACGATCAAAGTGCAGTAAACCATTTTTAGTCTAAATGCACTTCAGTTGTTCATTTGAAATTATGTTTTCTGAAATTAGAATCTGAGAGACTGATTAAAGAAAATTGAACAGAGCATTTGAATATTATAAAAACCGTTATTTTTGACATTCTCATTCTTATACTTATTTCGAGCAATAATGCTAGTACATACATATCTGATATATTAGAACAAGTATTAATTTTACGGCAAAAGACGGACAACAAGAGGAAGTTCAGTTTTGTATATAATTTGAACGAAATAACTTTATAAAATGTTAAAGTATATTTCTATTTATTAATTTTTAAGCATATTTTTACTGTAATTTTTAGTTGATATCAAAGTCTTCTGTACGTATTATACATCTTAGATCTTACTTCTGTAAATTATCTGGTAAATAAATAAATAAAATAAGTCCATAAATTTTCTGTTTTAATTTGAAAAAATTAAACACTCATATTGATAGTTGCTTTTAAAATTTGTATTATTTATTCATATTCGCATACTAAACTGTAACACATATGATATAAAAAATGTTATTTCTCACAAAAATGTATGAATTACTCTAAATGAAAAAGTACACATTAGATTTCATTTATCATTTACTGTTTTATTAATCGATGAATTGTAATTTAAAAAGGCAATCATAAGTTTATGCATCAATTAAACATTTAGTGTAAAAAAGATTCGATTTTTTAATGATCAATTTTCATTAATCCTTTCTTAAAACGTTTAAATAATAAATGTAATATTATGTTGAAAGAAAAAGTACAAGGAACTCAAAAGCCCTTGCGCCTGCACGAAGCCACCCGACAGCACACACGGATGGCCGGACACATCTCAAAACAAGGGCTCTGTACGCAGGATATCTCGTCATCTCTATACTAAAATGTTTCAACATTTAAAATTATTTAAAGTTACTTTCTCTATCCACAGAATAATGTATATCAAGAGAGTTGAGAAAATCATTAAAATTTTATGAATATGGTATTTTATTTAAATATTGCCATAAGTCGTCAATCTTGAAGCTAATGGCCAAAAAATTACTACCAATATAGTGTTAATTTTATTATAGGTTGCGATAATAAAATAACACCATTTTTTTAATTCGACGTTTCGGACATTGTTAACATGTCCCTCTTCAGGAATCTATTAAAAAACCAACAAGATTTATTTATAAACCAACAATACAAAAAACTTTTTACAATAAACGGAAAATAATAATAACGTAA
>UXGD01001657.1:0-32417 GCA_900474315.1 Torymus auratus
CTCTAAAGCCGATGGAAAAATTCTTATTAGTGAATGTAAATTACAGTCGGCATAAGTAATAATTTTAATTATCATACTTTTCTTATTGAAAATAACGTCAAATAAATTCCTTGAGCATAAATAATTAAAATCGGTGATTTAAAGCCTTTTTAGCATGCAATTATTATATAAATATTCTGTGAGGATCATTATATTTAATATAAGAAGCGATGCTATCATTATATGACTTGCGATTCGTACGTGACGTGTGTCTGTATGCATGTGTGTGTAACATGATAAACCCGAATTCTGGCTTGATTTAAAATTTTAATAATTCATTAGAACAAAATAAGAAGGTCGAGATAAGAGCCAAGAAACTATACCTAGCGTCTACTCACCCCTCAGTACTAGTCCCGGTCCAAAATTTACTTTTAACAGGATAAGGATATTTAGGATGGAGGTGATTTGCAGAAGCGGTAGCCGCAGCGACGTATTTAATATGATTACTGATCAAGGCACCACAGATATGCGCATGCGATATGCATTTATAATAAACCAACGCGATAAAGCTTTTTATTCGCAGCTTCTTTCCCGTTATTATTCCCCGGTATGTTTATATGAATTTAGTAAGGTGAAAGTCTAGAACACGTAGAGCCACGCGCGCGCATAATCTGCTAGGCTAGAACCTAATTAAAAACCGCTGCCAATTCATTAGCACTTAGCTTCCTCAAACTTAAGTTATTGTTCCATTACATGAATTATTAATGTCAACTAGTTATGGGTTAGAAATGTTTTCAATTCATGCATGAAAAAGGCCCTTTTCCTACATGTATAGAAAGGGAGAATGAAAAATCGAGCATTTCGGAGCATTTCAGATTAGTGGACAGCGGGAGGAAAAGTAAGTATATAGAAAGCGTATAGAAGCTGCAGAAAAATAGTATATGCAACACGGGAAAGTCAAGATATGTTTGCCCAATTGCACTGGCCAACTATTATATTATACTCAAATCGAGACTATGACCTTATCTAGGTATAGACATTTGTAGGGTAATTAGGAATAAAACAACATCTAACAGATTTTCCTGGCCTGAGTACGATATTATGGATATTAAGTATAATAATGCACTACTCTCATAAATAATTATTACAGAGTTTTCTAACAATAGGGGATATTATATCACTTTATGACTCTGACTTGCATTTGTATCAAACTTATCATTTTTTCGACATTATTTCTCAGTATTCCAGTTAATGGCATAACTATGAATTTGGAGAAATAAAATGCAATTTGTTGGAAAAAATTAAATATCAATCAAATAATATTATAATTTAAAAGAATGGCATCTATACTATCATTAAAAAAAATCATGAAAAAAAATAGTAAAAAAAGGTTTGTACTAATTTATAATTTTTCATTCTTAAAATATTGAAGTTTATACTTACTTAATAATTTAATTACTAAAATAATATATTTTTTTAATTGGCTATAACTTATTCTGGGTTTTGAATGATTTTGAATTTTTCAAGTGCACATGAAATTACTTAAGGAACTAAATGAGATATTCAAAATTAAAATCGATTGGGAAACAACAAAACTAAAGTGTTTTATCAATAATTGTTTGAAGTTTGATAACTGTTTCTAAAATGTTGACATTTTGTTAAAAAAGTTTGCCTAGTCAAGTTGAATAGACTTTTTTTTATAACACATTGACTATTTACACCATTTTAAATCAATGAATCACATTATACAACTATAGTTTTTTTTTCAAATCTTAGATAAAACCTCTTCATTTAACACTGCTTTGATTAGGGAGTCACACACGATCCTCCTTTAAGAATAAAATACAAAAATATAAGGTAAAGTACTCAGTGTCGGAATAAAAACAACATAGGGAAAAGTTCAGATGCATATTTTAAAATGAATAAGTCAAATTTTTTAAATCTCTTGGACATAACTAATTAGTTTTGGATCTTTTTTATTATTTTTTACCAAAGGGAACTCATTTTCATACTTTTTTTTTTATTAAATAAGTAAGTTCAAAGTTATACACAAGAGGCTGCTGTAACGGGACAGCATAGGGTAAAATATGTTGATTGTTGACCCAATAGCGGGACAAACTTAAGAACCAGTGTCGAGACATCTAGTTTTAAATGTGTCCCACTATCGGGATGCGGTAAAGAAGGTGTAGGTATAAGGGATCGGGACATGAGTTCATCCATTTAAACATAACCTCCAAAACTTTCCCACTGTATTATGATAAATGAAATACTTAAATCAACACGATATCAACTGGATTAGATAGATAATAGCATAAATAATGCTAAATCAACTAATTTCTTTTTCATAATTATAAGTAATAGTAGCCTTTTTTGCTGTCCCATTATGGGCCATATTTTTAGTTTGTCCCGGCACTGGGTACTTTACCTTAGTATGTTTAACTGAATTTTGATTAACTTTTGATGATGATATACTAGTAAAATTCGCTATACTGAATTTTTTTTCAATTATAGTAATCAATACAATATTTTATAGATATATTTATCATAATTTTGTAAATAGTACTAATATAATAATAATACAAACACACACACACACACATACACGCACACACTGTTTTCTCTGTGTATATAGAACGATGTATTATTCGATTTATAAGATATTTCATGAATGAATTTGGTCACATGTGATCAATAACAACACCCATTATAAATCACCACACTATTGTAATCCACTACAAATGCAAACAGAAAATATATTTACGAATGAGGCAATTGATTTTAAAGTCACATATGACTTTTGTTTGGGCGAACGTAATTTACACTTTACTTAGCAAAAGCTTTAACGATGTCTCCGGACTGCCGATTGACGCTGCACTGACTTGTTGAATTAAGTACCGACAAAGCACTTTCCTCGATTTCTCCTGCCGTGCATAATACCCGCTTATAAGTATTGAAGCATGTCATTAACTGCCTTGACTATATGACCATAGACTGTCTTACGCTGCTGTGTAATTATTTTATTGATAAAGTTAAAAATAACGAGGGTTGTCAGTATAATGCAACTGTGCTGTATCAAATAGAGCTTTATTTACTGTTTTGTAAGTGGCACACTTTAATAATACTTGTTTTATCGGTTTTTAAAATTAAATCGATAATACACGTATAATACAATAATTATAATATTTAATAATTCTTATACAACTAATTATCGACATAGACTTTTCTCAATGACAATAATCTATGTTATCTCTCAATTAAATATTCTATCATTGATTTTCATATATCTTTCGTACAATAAATAATTAAAATCTAAAATTAAATTTTAATAATCCAAGCCAGAGCTTCCGAGATGTTCCGCCGTCCATCTGTCGAATTGTGCGATGACCTCCGCAGGCATTTTCTCCTTCCACTGGTTCACTTTGCCGCTCCTCATAAACTGACCGTCCGCCTCGATCAGTTTGTACTTTTTGTTCAGTTCCACGGCCTCCTCGTAATTCACAGCCGGGTTAGCTTTCATACTCGCGAAGCTTAAGTGCTCCTCCAGAACCTCTACCTCTTGTTTCTTCAAATCTTTGTTCAGGAATTCGCCAGTTTTCCTGACGACCAATGCGAGATCCTGAAGGAAGAACAAAAATATTGTTTATTTTTTAGTGCAATTGCAAATTTGTTTGGTTTAGTATGTAAGGAGCATACCGCTTTCATATCTTCGAACTTGAGGAATAATATGTTGTCTTGGTCTCTTCTATTCCAGTAGCCCAGTACGTGGTTCCAGAAAGGTGCAAAGCAAACTGTTAACAATAATGTACAATAGAGTTTAGCTGTTATTGTGTTGTATGGTATATATAGCGTGACTTGTAAATTTTAAAGAAATTACGTAAATATTAATGTGTTTCTTTTAGAAATGAAATATAAAAACAAGCGTATTAAATTAAAAGAAAACGAATTAGAATTCATTATATTGAATTTAAAGAAAAAAACGTATAGTACATAAACGTAAAACGATTATGTCAATGTTTTAGTTACATCATTTACCTACATTAACTTATTTCTTTAGACGTTTTAAGATTACATCATGTCTTTTATAATGAATCGTTTTCAATGGAAACATTTTTTTTGTTAATAATATTAAACCTACTAATAAATACGTAAAAATTAATCACAAATAATACTAACAGTTCTTTTAAAAAATTCTTCTCTATCGAGTTGAAACAAATACTTTTCAACAGATGTTCAGCATATATGAGGAATTCTACGAGAAATTTATATTCTTACAGGCGTTTTTCCCGTTCCGTAGATCATAAATTTGTTTAATGGAAACAACATCATAGAGTAAATCAATAAGAATCAGACATTGATTATTAGCCAATATTAAGCTCCCAAATAAGGAGGTAAAATTTTTGCAAATCATGAAAATTAAAATAGAAGAAAAGAGCTTCAATATATTAAGGCGTGACGCTTCGTTACCAACAATTTTATATAGACTCGTTTTTTTCTTTCAATTTCAAATTCAGAGTATACAAATTTCTTTGACACGTTGTAATTCTTTATTAAATCTACAACGATAGTTTCTAAACCAAATGAAAAAAAACAGGTCTCTGCAATCGCCGGTAACCGATGGCACTTGAAAACGAAAGATCTTGTGCAAAAAGTTATCAATATTTGAAATTGTCGAAAAATCACAAAGAACGATGAAAGCCTAAAAAATCACGTAAATTAGCGATCAGTTGTGATTTTTCGCCATCTTCAAATCCTCAAACGCGTCCAAATCTTCTGTTTTTATAATTATGTTTTTGAAACGCCTAATAGTTGATTTTTCGCGGACCTTCTCATACGGGATGATAATATTCGATAGACTCACGTTTGCCAGCGAGGAAGAGCGAGCAAAACTCATCGAAATCACCGCGGTATCCCTCGAGGAGTTTGCAGTGGTGGAAGTACGAGAGGCAGGTGTCCTTCGGGTTGCGCGAGACGTAAACAATTTTCGGCCGCCTCTCGCCCGTCCTGAGCTGCCGGGGCAGCAGATTAAAGGGCAGGTGAGTCTTGATGAAGCGCGGACCGGCCAGTTTACCGATGTGGCCGACACTGTCGAGGGCGAGCTCCTCCAACTCGAATCCCGGCGTGCGCGGTATTATCGTCGTGTAGTCGAAGAGCGGCGTGTGGCTGGAGGCAAGAAGAAAAAGAACGCTTTTCAATCTTTGTCGAATGATTTTTGGTTCGAGCTTGGTTTCGGATTTTTTTTCATTTTGGGAAAATGTTTTTGAACCGTAAGCAAAATAGTATATTATACTGTTTTTTTAATTAGTTTGCGAAATTCTCGTACTTGTTTGTAGTGTGGGAGTAGGTGCCATGTGAAAATGTATTATAGAAATCGAGCACTCCTACATTACAACCAGGTATGGGCAATTGAATTTCGCAGATCGAGTTGAAAATATATTATCACATTAGAGAACCTTAAGGATGTTATGGCTATATCGTCCCTGCCAAAAGTTAGTTTTTAGCGTTATTGAACTGTGATAAATAATTATATGGAATAGTTAAATGTATATGGAAATGAAATCCGAATATTCTATGCTTTAATAAATTAGGAAATGAAGCAAAATTGACGAGGTTTAATTATGTTTTTATTATCATACAAAAAAGCATATGGTACACAATATTTTAAAGATTTTGATAAAATAATTTAACTTCGTCAATTTTGCTTCGATTTCTGATTTTTAAAGTTTACAATAATCGGATAACATTTTCGCACAGTCATACTGGACCAAAAAATCGTTAACTATATTCCATATTATTATTTATCGCGGTTCTAACGCTAAAAACCAACTTTTGCCAGCAATAGCATTCTTGAAAATGAAAAATGGATTGGAACTTACTCGAGAAACGGAAACCTCTCGTACAGGGCGACCTTAGCCCCCTCGAAGTCTAAATCATTAGCAATGCACCATACCATCTCTTGGGTCCATGTAGTTCCTTTACAACAACGAGAAGAAATTAATTTTACATAATTACAACTTAATTACCAACCGCGACTTTATATAGAATACCTTACCAGTTTTTGGAAAGCTGCACACCCACACATCGTCGTCACGAACTTCCATATTCTCGATCGCATCCGCGAATTTCGCGTAGTTCTCCGGCATGCAGACGCCATCGACGCTGATGTATCCGGTACGGAATTCACTCGTGAACTTTTCCTTCAGAATTCGATTCAAGTCGTCCTCGTCCACAGGCCCGATTTGCGGTGGCATTATCGACGAATTTATACGTGTATATAATCTATATATACAGTACAGTTCAGCAGCGCTTGAAGTCCAACAAGAAAGTGCCTATTTTCTTTCTTCAGTGAAAATATACCTTTCTCGAGCAGCTTTTTACAATATTACAAACAATAAAGAACACGACTATTTGTAATGATCGTTGATCTTGGCGGACAGTACAGACTTCTCTACCACGATGTTCCAGGACATGGACAGCTCACTCTGCTGACTATAATTCAACTCCACTTGCATTCCACTCTAGCTATATACACCTCACCGACAACATCCCCCCGGGTGAGCGGCGAACAACTACTTGTCGGAACCCCCGCGTCGAATGCTTTTATATACGTATAGCGCGAGCGCGAGAGCAAGGCCGCACTTTGACGCGCGCGCGGGAGTTCAACGCTATTATGCTCTCTTATTCCCGCCTCGATCTGCTCTCCTCGCGTTTGCCCGCCTTTTGTTCTAATGCGATTTTTCGACCGTCGCGAATATAAAGTTCGAGGTCGATAATTGCTTAGAATTGGATCTTTGCATGAAAAAAATCCATATTACATCCATCTTTTAGAATATTGAAAAAGAATGGACACGTATTTTATCTTTTTTCATATTATGGATGAATATTGACCGAGTTACAGACGTTTGAAATTTTCGGATTTTCGATATATATAGATAGATATATTATACTGCAATGTTAATCCATTCTACATGACGTATTTAATCAAATATAAATTTATTTTTTATTTAGAAGGACCCAATTATATCATTATGCGCTACTCTTGGCTGCGAGTACAGTCGCAATGAATTGGAGAATCAATTTTGTTTTTTTCTGTATTTTATCGATCTTTAGTTTTCGTTGGAACAAAATCTCGGGTGTCGTTGTTCTCATCAAATAGTCTAATTGAATGTACAGCATTTTTGACGCCCACTTTTTGTATACACTTATCTACATTTTCATTTGTTTGAGACATTTTTGAAGCTGAAACGCACGCGTAAAACACACACACACACCGATTTCGCTTAACTTGTGAAAAAATATGTTATTGAAAGACTATTTTATTATTATTTAATCTAGATAGTATTTTCCAAAGCTTATGTCATGCTGTAGTAAAAACGTAATTCGTTCATTCAGATCTTACTGTAACGGTTTACTCTGTTGTTAAACACAATCATATATTCATAAAAACTATGACGTGCTCGTAATTGGTCTATTTTTTCTGTACAACTATACGTATGTTATTGCTCCGTTGCAACAATAAAAATTTTGCAGAGGCTTGTTTGTAAAACTTCCTCATACGCAAAATAAAATGCGTACATTGGGAGAAACGATTGAGTAAGTACGAATTTTATGGGAAGCTTGGATTTCAAGAAAAACGTTAACCTTCGCGCTTTAATTTGCTTGCAATTTGTGGATACGGCTTATATAATAAACAGCTTTTTATCCGTATATACAATGAATCCTAAATCCTTTATTGTGAATTGGAATATTATATAGATCTCTGATCTCATAGATGCGTCAAACTTTTATTTCTTATATAATTAACAACATAATAAGTAAGTATATGAAAACTAAATTTTTGGAAAGTATAGGATAAAGTCTTCCAACATGACACCACCCCTAATACGATGGGCCATCCCGATAATATATTTTGAAACTTACGCAACATTTTTTTTTTCGTAATAGCTTCATTTTTGGCTTCATTGTTCGTTTCCAGTCCAAATTAGCTGCTGTAGGTTTTTGTAGCCAATAGCCATTGAATGTATTTTCGAATTAGGGCAAGTGATTGTTTCGAACAGCTCAAAACTTTTCGAGCCATCAGTCAAAATCAAGTAAGCGCAGTTTGTTAAAGATGAATGATATCGACTGCGTAGAATAATTATATTATTAGAGACTCATGTATAATATAGAGTATTATTTTAGTTTTAGTAGATAAGTGCTTTGTATTTGTTTTGATTAAGAAATATTTTCATTTATTAAAATTCAGAAGTTCCCCAAAAAATAAAACACCTCCAGAATTCTTAATATGAACCGCGTGTGGCTATCATTCTTTCATATTATTATTTTGTATTGCTAAAATAACATTAAGTACTAAACAATATTTTGTAGCGGTATACCTATTTAAATAAAATAGTATTTATTATTTCTTATTGATTATTATCGCAGATAAAAAAATTAATGTACAATCATGCAATATGAAGATGTTTTTGTTTTCCTAAACAAATAACATGTTTGAATATACTTTAAAAAAGTACTTATGGTTTTTTTAGTTCTCGTGATTTGTAACATGTAACATGTTCGTTGTAACACGAAAAAAAAAAATTCTTGTCCGATATCTACCGAGTTCAATGGTAGAAAAACACCTTTGATCTGAACAGATCTTTGGTCTATTCTTTTCTTTATATGTTAAATATCGTTTTTTTCGATTTTGAGTTATATTATTTTATTATTTCCCAAGTTATTTTACATAATCATTAAGAAACTCTAATATATTATTATTTAACACATTTCCCTAGAGACTGATCACTCCGAAACCTTAAATAATATTTTATTCATTTTTTGTAGCCGTTTAAAATTCCGTTTGCAATATATCTTTTGTTTACACACCTAAATGCGAATGTGCATTTTTGCTATCGCAAACAGGGATGTCGAAGCTGGATTTACATACTTCTTGACATTCTCGAATTTTCCATTTTTTTTATTTAATTTGTTATTTTTATTAATTATCTTTGTCATACCGCGTCCTCTTTGAAAGTAAAAGAAAACTTTATTCTAAGAATTCAATTTTCGACTATTTTACGAACATAAAGCATTAAATAATGTACTTTATATATACGTGCTCGTGATATAATTCGTTTACATTTCGTTTAAATTTTGAAGTCATAAAAACTGAACTCATAAAAAAGGGAAATAATATATAAAAGTTTCATAAGTATTATTCGTTATAACTTACTAGAAACACATTTGAACTGATTCTTCTTCTAATAGATGTATCTATTTGATCAATTTTCACTAGTGGAATGTTTCCAACTTGTATAGAAAAGAATATGTAATGCTGAACTTAGGTGGAAAGAATTGGAAAGGTACAGAAAGAAATAGCGAGGTAAGGTAAGTAATAATCGTACATAACAAACTTTTATCAAAAATTTTAAATAACTTTATTATTTTATGCATTCACAATTTATATTAAAAAAGTTACAATACATAAACTAAAAAATTAAAATTCAATTCGAAAAAAAAGCGTTTTAAAGGACTACAAATAAAATATACTTTTTGACTACCATTGTTAGAACTACATGAAAGTAAAAAAGGCACTGGGTTAGATGTGATTATATATATACATATATATATTCATTTACTAATATAACTTTTGATTACCCAATAAAATTCTTTAAATATATAAAACTTTATACTTAAGTAATCTGACGATGGCAAGAAAAAAACTTATGTCTAGATGGTTCAATCAAAAGAACTTGTGTACTATGATTCAGGTACTAGGCTCGTTTATCTTTTGAATTAAAGCCTTCCTAAGGGTTTTTAAAACAAAAGAATTAGAAAATAACATCTTAATTACATAAAGTAATCCTTTAAATGCTCGGTAAAAATTATCTGTAATCTCATCTACATTGTACTTTTTAACTTGTCTATACTAATAATTTTCTAAGTATGCATTTTAAATCGTTCTATTTATTAACAAAAATCAGACTTTGCTTTCTCAGCCAATTTTCTACGTGATGAATATCTACATACATATTTATTTTTATTAATTACAATACTTTAATGGGGATTTAATTATTATATATGGTATTATTCTCATTAAAATTATAAAAATTGTCGTGTTTCACATATACTGTTGCGAGAGATATTTGTTTAAAAAAGGTACTTTCAGTCTTGTCCAGATCAATGTTAAAAAAACTTTCTGTATCTGAATACTTTCGTTAAAATGAATGAAAAAATTAAAACAAAATACTTATTTGACAATATATTCATTAATATGCATTTTCTTTTTTAAATAATTTTATAAAGCAAAATCCTAAAGCTAGTCGAGAGAATGTTCAATAATTTTCAATTATCGACGCATCCTCTTACTTTAATAGATAATTATACATTTTAAATATTTGATTGATTGATCATCAATTAATTTCTATTTTACAAATAAATTATAAAATTATACTTTTGAAACTTCCAGAGTTAATACTAATATAATATAATCCACATAAATTGTAAACAAGAGTATTAAGTTTCTCTTTTAAAAGGATGTGATTGTCAACATCTATCGATTATTCAATAAAACATGAACGTAATCTTTTCTTATTCAATAGTAAAATGCGATACTTTAAAAATTATAAAATAGCAATTTTTATATATTACTTCCAAACTTGTAATAATTTCACTAATATCTTTATACAATGTATGAAAAAACTAAGTTTAGTAATTTAACCTTCACTTTAAACTGTAGATTTTATTAACCTATAGTTAAAATAAAAAATAGCCTCAATTTTACAGCCTTATAGGTAATACTTTATATGCAAAGGCACAAAGGTTCTTCATATTGACAAAAGAGAAATGCCAAAAATTTGTTTCCATGTTATTAAGGTATAATCGATAAATTTAATTTTCTCATCCTTTTAAAACTCAATAAATTAATCTCGCTTTAGTTATAGAACACATTTTCTGTTATAAATTCGAAATTACACTCGCGCTTTGAGATAAGTCAACCCGTCCCTTCAATACCTTCTGTTGAAGCTTTTTACCAAATATTTTGGCCATCAAATTATTACATCGAGCTTCCTGTTGCAATTGTTGCTGCTTACGTTTCGCGCGAACTTCGGTAAGTTGTAAGTATCGCTTTCGTAATCTTGATTTCATTTCTTCATCAGAAATCTTCTTTTGTACATGTTCTGAAAAAGAAAGAAAATCTAAATACTGCACACTAATTTTACATGAAGAATATTTCAATGAATCGCTTTAATTTTCTTTAAAGAATTTTTGAATAAATTTGAGCGTAAATTGACAGCTTATTTATATTAATTAAATATTTTTTTAATGAAAGTTTGATTTTTACTTCTTTTTCTTATCCAATTACATCTATTATTAAACCTTTTTGAATAAATTCTTACGTGTTACTTTAGTCGGTCTTGGTGATGTAAAAATATTTGTTGTCGCCGCCATTGATAGTAATTGTACTCTCCTATCTTTTCTTAACTGCCGTAAATGCTGTATCTTCGCGATATACTGACGTCTTGTTTCAACATTATCCGCAAAACGGGGATTGTTAGACAACAAATAATCCTATTTAAAAAAAAAAAATGTTAATAAAGATGTCCCAAAGAAATATAAGTAAATGTTGTAACTTGGTATAAAAAAAGATTGAAATTAACCTGCAAGGTACTTTTCTTTCCGCTGTTTAATTTTCGCGGCTGCTCTTTTTTGCAATTGCAATCACATCTTTTCACTGGACGTTGAGAACCATCGCAAGCACAGCCATTTCCTCTTGTTACTTTTCCCCGCGATCGAGAGCTCGGCGCACCAAAATTCCCATCTATGCTTCTGATCTCGCCGTTTACATTACTGCACATGTCCTCGTCTCTCTCCTCATTCTTGTCGTCATCAACGAAAGATAGTTCGTAGGCTACTGCTTTCGGATAATTCTTGGGGTCACAGTCGCATCTCCGATCCTTTTGGTAGACCATACCACAGATACGACAGCATTTGCATTCGCTCGCTGATGAACTATTCGAACGTGCACTGTGTTTTGGGCTAAAAATGAAAAATAGAAATAATATTAAGTATTGTATTTTTTTATTACAAATAAAACTTAAATTATCTATAATATGCTTGAAAACTTTTATTTCTAATTTGTTTCTCAATAAGAGGATGTAATTTATTTTATAGCAAATCGAAAAAAAATCAACAATATTAATCTGTAAAGAAAGACTGTAAAACTCACCTAGGGGTTCTCTTTGCTCGATCTTTCATGGTATTACCACAGCAGCAATTGTGAAAACCTTTTTCTCTACCGAAATCAACTAAATAATATGGTTGAGAATTCTTGACATGATGACTACATTCCATTCTTGCGCTCCGCGCTTCCTCCGATTTTTTATATTCGCAGGCACAGCCTACAGTTGTAGTTTTCTCAAACAACCTTTTTTTAGAAGGTGCTTTATCACTTAATTGTATCTTTTCGAAATTGCACACCAACTTATTTTCACATTTACAATCTTTTGAACATTGACACAACGATTCTGATGCTTTGTACCTTCTACATGAACAAGTTGAATCTGTAACAGAATATTTAATAAGGATAAATAATAAAAATACTGGAATATTAAACACTTTTTTTGTAAAGTAGCCAATAAAAGAATTGTAAAAATAATTATGAATATTTTATAATTATTACTCCCGGGGGTGAATTTATATTAAAAAAAAAAAAAAATCATAGTAAAAATAAAATATACATCAGATGTTATTACAAACCTAAACAATAATGCTGATCACACGTTTGACTCGCAATTGTAGATTTAATCGGCCTGTCCGATTTTTTATTTTGATCCACTTTTGCATTAACGATACAGGTACATTTTAATTTATTTGCGTTTAGTTGATTTTTAGTTTCTTTTACAGCTTCTGAGTCATTATACACAAACTTAGCTTCAGTCTGAGTATCGCGACTATCTCCATTCGTATGCAAACGATACTGTTGTTGTTGTTGTTGTTGTTGTTGTTGTGAAAGATGTTTAGATTTACAATGTGAACATACTCGTTCAGAGCAGGTGCAGTTTAATATTGGAGCAGTATTATGATGAACTGGGCAGTCGTGTGACACCTATAAATATATGATAACAAACAGCAATTAATTTGTATTCTCTGATCGTTTGTTGTATAATACATAGGTCATTCAAAAATAATACAACAAAATTATATTAGTAAGCATATTTTATAATAAAATTAAAAGGTCAGGATAAACTCTTTTTACCTGAACAACAGATGAAGTGAATGTAGGAAAAGGTATCCTAGATGTTTGCACAGAGACATCAGCTAATTTTATATTAGGACTATGAATTCTTGCAGAGACGATCTCACTGCCTGTTCTCGAATAGGCGGCTGAACTTTCTGCAGCCGTTTGCGTACAACTATTGCGCTTTTTTAATCGTCTTACAGAGCTTATACCCGTCGGCGATGGGCAGTTGGCAAGATTACAGTGAGACGACCATTGTCTACTTAATTCCCCATCTTCGCCGGCAATGTCACCGTTTTGGTTATGACTCGGAGGTAAGGGTTTTTGAGATTTCGAACTCGACTGTTTCGTTTTCCGCGGAGATGATTTACTCGGTCTCTCGGGTTTCGTCTTTGGTTGTTCAAGGAGTTTTTTGAGATTCGATAAGTGGCTGATTTCATTGGTTATCCAAATGAGCTGATTTTGTTTTTCCATTTCAGCGTAGGAAACGAGCTTTGAATCACCAGATTCTGAATTGCTGCAGCGCCGCATTTGGTATCTGTGTTCAGACATTGTTGTAGGTAAACGCCAATCCGCGCTATTACCAGCCTCGTTACTAGACTCCACGGGGCTTCGTCTGAAAAGAAAAAAAAAGAATAAAACAAATAAATTGACTGGAAAAATCTTTAAAAAATGTGATTTTCATAATAATAATTATCATAAAAGTACATGTCAAAGGGAAATACAAACATTTTTTAAAAGGTGAGTTAGAAAAAATCAATTTTGTACATTATTTAAACATTGATTATTTTAAAATTATTATTATTATTATTATTATTATTATTATTATTGATTTCAAAACGTACGCTGTTATTTTTAAACTTGTATATTATATCATTACAGTTTTCTAATGTATCCATGGTACACACGAATATCATTTTTTTTTTTTTTAACTAGCCCCGACAATTCTATTTACTTATAGTAACATTTCTTTTTTACCTGCTATTAACGACAGCATCTAAAAGCGCTCTATTTTGATCCTGCGGTGAACTGTTGGTGGTAGAAGTTATATACATTTCTTTCACTTTATCGGTTTTACTGTAACCACGTTGAGGTAGAAAACATTCAGAGCTTTCGCTTTTATTAGTCGGCGTGTTACTACTACAACGCCTATCACAATCGTCAGCTCTCAACCCCATTCTTGCTTTTCTACCATCCATCACAGTCCTATCTGTATTCCTATCAAATTTGTCACTATTGCTACTCTCTATCTCCGCTAAAAATGTAAATAAAAAATTATTAATTTTGTTGGCGATTAAAAAGTTACCAAATATAAATAATAAATATAAAAGAATATTAATACTATTTTTTTAGTCATACGTTGAATGCCATTTAAAAAAAATAAATTATCGATCTTCTTGAATGAAATTATGCTTACCAGGAACACTAATCATATTCTTCATTGCTCTTTGTTCGTTTGATGGTGCCGATTTCTTAGAGCTTTTCTTCTTTTGAGACGGTTTCCAATCGTCAGATGAATCTGTAGTATTTTTCGCTAACGCTTGTATGATTTCTGTCCTGTACACTTTATTCCTTGCGTCCGCAGGATTCCACGGAACATTCTCTTCAAGATTGCGTTCAATCTTGTCGTCCGTATACTTAGCAGGCACAAGTCGCTTAACTACATGGTGTATTAAGCGTTTTTTCACTTGCTTATCCAGCTTGTTCGCATCTACGAGACTTTTCAAAATGTTAACGCTTCGCTCGAGATCGCGCACGAGACTGTCCGAATCACCCCATAGTTTCTCGTCGATACTCGAACTAGTGTTGGGCATTGTAGAGTTGGAACGACCGGTATCCACCGAGGACACCTGACTTGTGCTACCGTTCGGCACATTCTCATAGATGTGACCTAGAAATAATATTAATTACAACGTAGTAAATATTATTAAGTTTATAACAATATTATTAAAATGCATAACAAGCATTGATTAAATAAGCATAACGGATTGAAGTTAATTTTATTATTCATTACTTTTGTAGATTAAGATCAGAAAATTATTTCTGTCAGAGATAGATTTTTAATTAATTTAAATATATTTATTACGAAAAGAATTGTTACCTGGAAAATATTCGAAGCTATTCGCTCTGCCAGTGACATTTTCAGTATCATCGGCTTGAGGCGTCAAAGAAGCATTTTGCGAAGAATCCGAATCGCTATCTTCGTCTTTCTCATTCTGTTCTTGTTCTTTCATATTTGATCTATCTCTCGAGCTATTTACCTTTGGACTCTGAACTTTGTATGTACTTTTAGAATTTTTTAAAATGGAATTCAATGATCTTGGAACAAGGCTCGCGGCTCTTTTTGGAAGTGGTGGTTTCTCTTCATCCTTTATAAAAAACAACACAGTAAGCATAATTAATATTATGAAATTTGAGAAAACATATTTCAATTTCACAATGTTATACACCGTTTTGTAAATATATATTTTTTTCATATATATTTTTAATAATTTTAAAAACCAGAAGAAATAAAATTTACCTTTAGCACAGACACTTGCACCCCGACAGACTCTTGCGCGCAGATCCTCATGCTTGTCTGTATAAGCTTATTGCACGTGGTCGGTTTGTTATTTACTACCGTCGCGATGGAAGATGTCGAGTTGAAGATCAGCCTCGGCACAGCTTTCTCGTTGCCACACAAATTCAGCTCGCTCTGACTCCGCTTCAACGGCAGTTTGGCCGTCGGTGACGCCAGCAGATTCATCGACGAACTCTTCTTCAGCGGTGATGCTTCATCCTCATTCTGTACGTCCTTGGAGGAATTCGAGGCTGTGACGGACGATGGCGGAGGTGCCTTCGAACCTGATTTCGAGTCTTCCGCGGGGTACTTCAGCGCCTGGGGAAGCTTGAAGACGTTCGCCGATTTTGGAGTATCGACGACATCGTTCGCGTTCTGAATAAAAAAGTTGGAATTATGAAAATTATAAGAAATATAAAGTAATAAATAATCTAATAAAATGACAAATATTAAATACTAATATTCTAAATTAATAGTTTTAAATTTAGATGATAAACTAACACTTTTTACTTATCACATAAAAAACAAACTAAGGCACCTGTGGGTTTTGCAACAATTGATATGCTTTGATCGTTTTTGTATATCAAAAGTAGCCATTACTTTTCAAAATCATTTAAGTTGCACGTAGTTTATGGTTATATTTATTGTGCATGCATATTCGTTTTTACCGAATCGATATTTTAAAACAAGTAATAAACAATTCAAACAGTCAATTTTTTGACTTTTGCGAAGTATACTTCAGGTTAATACAGTCAAATAAAAAGAATACTCTATTCTATATAAACTATATGTGAATTCCTATTTTTTTCTTTTCTTTCAAAGTAAATTATAAAGAAAAATACAATAATTTTTTCAACAAAATACGAAGTTTTCAATGACTTTCTCGCTCTCACGGGCTTAAATGGTTTCGTCTAATTTTTCGGAACGCCGTGGGATAGCATCCTAAGTTGAGAGTACATACGTAGGTATTATACTTTCACGCGAATCTCTGAATAAAAATAAATATTTGTATCTTAGAAAAATTGAGAAAAACAAGAATAGGGACTTTAAGACTCACATTCAGACGAGATAATATATTGTATATTCTTCTTAAGACTACTATTATCTGATCCATTTCAAATACTAAACATTTAAAAAAGCAATCCTCTTAAAAACCATTAATTATGATATATCTACACGAAAAGAACTATCTATTTCCGGTCAGTTAAAATTTTGTTTCAAAGACTCTCCAATCTACACTACATTTATTTACAAACAATCATTACACCTATTCCCAAGCTTACGCGCCAAACAAACTAAACGGCACATATGACGTACCTTTAACAGTTCCTTCCTACTCCTCGCGGCAGCGGCAAGCACCTCATCCGCGTTGCTATTGTGCCCGGCGATGATCCCGGGCAGATGGTTCTTGACGATGGGTGTTATCTCAACCTCGCTCTCGCTGCCGGAGCCGTTCCCGGCGACGCCGAGCGGCGTCGAGCTCGCTTCAGGCTTACGGCTGTCGAGCAGTACCGACGGCGTTTTGCCAAAACCCGCGTCGGTTCTGGTGCTCGTCAGAGAGAGCACAGCTGCGGTGACGGTCGTCCTGATGGAACCTGGTGACTGTTGCTGCTCAGTAGTACCCTCGGGATCGAGTCTCAAGGCAGCGGAGCAACCACGAGCCAAGGCCATACGCTCGATGGTGCTGAAGCGACGCTGCCCACCGCCTCCACCGCTGAGCCGTTGCTCAGAGGCATTCGCATAAAGGTAGCCGACGTCGGCGCCGCTGTCCCACTCGAGGGGCTTGAGCGAGGCGACGCTCGAGGTGGGTGAAGAGATCTTGCGCTCGGCAGCAATGGACTCCGACGTCGGACACGGTGATGTCTGCGGCGGCGATGTCTCCGTGCTCTTCTCCTCAGTTATGATGATCGCCTGCGTGCTCGTCGTCGTTGAATGGTGCTGGTACTGTTGCTGCTCTTGCTGCTGCTGCTGCTGCTTGTCCGAGCGCGGTGAGATCTGGGGCTCTGTCATCGACTGTTAGAAAAAGACAGGTTCATTGTAGGCAAGTTTAAAGTTTTAATATTTTATTTCAAATATAAATTACGCACGGATTTATTTATATTTTGAATATTATGTTTTAGAGTTAAAATATTTCAAATCTGATGCTTTTTACAATTTTCACCATATTATATATTTTTAGCGAATATTTTACATTAAAATAAAAAAAATAAAAAAAAAAAAAAAAAACTAGTGAGTTTTTAACATATTTATATATTTATAGATTTATTGTAGAAAATTAAATCTTCAGCTATATTTATAAGTATATTTGACAAAAACTGCTGTGGGAATTTTTTTTTTCTTTTCTTTTCTTGTTAGTTACCGGTAAACTTAATTTGGATAGTTACAAGTCCGATTTTTCATATTATAAAATATTTGACAGATTATTTATAATATTTTTATTTAACGGACGTTATCAAATATGCCGATTGAGCTTTTAAGTGTCTGTGAATGGTGCGATTTATGCGCTGCTTGCTTGTCGAGTAAATTTTGTCATGTTCCTTAAGTACATGCCTATAGTTCAGCGCGCTTCTGGCTTAAATGTACATTGACACGAAGGAACACTGATCGATCGCGCTAAATCCCGTGTTTTTATTTCGCTCTTTCCTGCTTTTTTTAGCCATCACACCGACTCGTAAAACATATTTATTGAGTGTAAAAGATTGTTTCGATACAAATTTAATTATTATGTTACAACAACAAGGTTTTTTTATATATACAAAACAATATTTATAATTAATTAAATGTCAATTCGAAAGGTTTTTTATGCAAGAAAAGAAACCGTTCGTAGCTATTAAATATAAGAAATATAATTTTATAATTCGTAAAGAAATAACTTAAATGTATATCTCCGCGCGGTTATCGAAAATAATAAAACTAAGTTGTTCTTGATTTTAAATGTCAGTGCAAATAAAATTGCGTTGTATAACCCTTACGGTAGAAAATAATCTAATTTTGTGAATAGTTTTCTGCTTATTATCGTTGCGACGATTTCGCGAGGAAAGAATCGTAACAGGAGTACAATTTACAAAAAGAACTGAAAACTCCAATTTAAATTCATTGTTAAGAGTTTGCTACGTAATTTAAAGTATACTTACCATTTAATATATTAATAATAATATATTTAATTTTATTTCTGATAACAAAAAATGAAAAACAAGGTAACAAAAACCGGTAATTTGTTATAGCAATTCTATTGTTATAGTGTAGGCAAAAAGCTTGAAGCACCTATTATTTTTATTTTACTAAGACTTTTTTTTCGCAACTAAATAAAACTATTTCATTAGTTTTATTCATGCCAATAATTTTGACAGAAAAAAATGATAATAATTCAAAGCAACAATTGTGTTTAAATAAATCAATTAATATTGTATTAAATAAATCTACAGCAGTCAAATAATCTAGTAGATTGACCTGTCTTATTGATATAAATATATGTATATCCTTTATCTATATGAAAAAGTGATACCTATCAATATTGAGTGAAGTATCAATAAATTTCAACCATGCATGTATTAATATACCTTAACATAAACAGATGATGCGTCAGTAGAAGAAGACTGTCCGATCAACGGAGGTCTAACCCAACGTCTACGTTCCTTAGGAAGGTATGACGGCAAGTTGTAATCTGGCCCAATACAATTTTGGCTGCTAGATATGTACGTAGGGCTTAATTCGTAAATACTGTAATAATACTTGGCACCCTCTGCTGCTCTATTAGATGAGGTTGAAAAATACTGACTTAAGTTCGCGTTCTGTGAGTATCTAAGAAAATTTTTTTAAACTTTAATAATACACATTTCTCTCATTCGACATCTACCATTCTTATAAAATAATAATAAATTGAAATTATCTCTCATCTGACTAGAAATATAATATGAAGATAACAATAAGTTTTTATACATCAATAAGGGACTTTGATGATTCAAATTTTTATTTATTCTTAACTCTTTGTATGACTATCTCGAATAAATTTCAGAAATTAAATGTTGAGCAAATATTGTTGCTTGCTATCAATATGAAAAATGCTTTGGACCTCATAAATTATTTTCTCAAAAGCACAAGATTCATAGCACCAATAATTAGACCAAACAATTCCTAAGATAAACGAACAACACTTACTTCTGATAATACTCCATCACTTGTGAGGATAGCGACCTGTTGGCAGGCAGTGGCACTTTGGCCTGCTGACCCGCAGAGGCTGTTGCACTGGCAGCAGCAGCAGCTGCAGCAGCGTTGACCAGCCGCCAGGAGTTGCTGGCCGCTGCTGCCGCTGCGGTACTCGCTGCCGACTGCCTCGACGAAGATCTCTCTCTTCGTCCCTTCTCCTCCTGCTTCTCCTGGCTTCTCCTCTTCCTACGACCGTTGCGCTCGAAGCTCGACTCCGAGTCGTAGTCCATAGTTTCTCTTACCACCCGGGGCCCGACTGTCCCCCTCACATCTTCGCCTCGCCCCACAAGCTACTGTTTCCAGTGCACTGGCCAGCCTCGAGATCCTGGCACCCCCGTCGGCGCACATAACGCGAGGAATATCCGTCCCTTGAACCCGAACCCTTTCTTCTCACCTCTCTCCTTCTCACAGTCTTCTTTCACTCACTAAGTATTATCGCGTCTATCACCCACACACACAGATGGGTCAGCAGTCGAAAACAAACAACGCGAGTGAGGTTAGGGGGGTTACACTGCGGAGTACCCGCGGACGCTACTGAATTATAATAGGCGCGAACGCGCGGGCGATGCGCAGTTTCCACACCCGGATGACACCCGCGGAGATGCGCACCGGCGCGGCACAGACAACGGCGAGCGATCCGATACCTGCCCTATGCTTATATGCGACGCACTGCACCCGAGAGAGACAGCGAGCGAGGATATTCAAATTATTGTTTACATGTCCGATCACTCGCTATATACAATATATATACTCGCGCTCCCTGCTGCTCTCGCTCTTGGCGGTCGTTCGAAAAACGTCTGTTTAGGAGAGAGACGCCGTGATAGAGAGAGACAGATACTACAGAGCACGCGCACCCATTCTATATATATATCTCTATCGTTTGTACTACTACCGTACGGTACAACTCAGCGAGGGTCCCACACTCCCACCAATTCGGGCCGTAGTAGAGTCTTCGCGCCACAAAATGGCGACGTGAATTTTCTACGTCGCCGTTAGTGCGTTCCCCTCGCCGGCCGTCTCTCTGTATAGTCGATAGGTATCATCAAATGGGTTGGATAAGGATGGAAGCGTACGGTGACGAGAATGCGAGTAGACTCGACGATGAGATCAACGGTTGTAAGAGTAAGATGCGTTTACGTGTGCGATTCTGTGGGTGTGTAAGTATATAAGTAGGTACTGTTCTTGAGTAATTACCTATGCGATGGAAATTGCTGACGGTCGCTGAACGACGATCGTTAAGTCCAGTGGAAAATCAAAAAGCTCTGCAAGGAGATATTCTTGAAGAGGGTGTGAAGTTCCAAAAGTTACTTTTTTTGTTTGCACATGGGACCATTAATTAATAATGACGTAAGAAAACTGATGAAAATAAATAATTAATAGTAACAGTAAAAAATTACGCAAATATGCTCCAAAATGAATTTTGGAGCACGATCATTTCCCCCGACGTATACTTCCACGTTTTGAAAAAACTGTTATATTACGTCCTTTTTTAAGTATAGGTAGGTAGAATGTTTGAATTATATTTAAAAAAGTGCGTTTTTAAAATATATAAATCAATAAACTTAAATTATACTTCATTTTAATAAATATTCGGAGCATTAGGGGCTTATTCTATATTCTATTTGAATTCATGCATACCAGATCAGTCCATCACTAATCGAATTTTGACCTTAATTATAGAAACATGATGTTTCTCAGGATTTATTTATACGAGTAGAAATTCGTCCATAATAGGCTGCATGCCGGAATAATATTCAGGCCCTATACAGAGGGTACGGAAATTGTAGAGATGATTATATACAGGGATTCTTAAAATTAATGTTTCATGTTCGTTAAATACTATATCTAAACCTAAACATGTGCCATAGTGTACTTCAGAATATGCACACCCCGTATACATGTAGAAACTCATGTTATGAAAAAAATAAGTCAGGCTGCCTGTCCACACCCGGCCTAGAACTGTGTGACCTGCCTGCAAATTGTAAGGACCCCCTCAGGTTGACCAGGCACCGGTACAGGCCCCGACTTTTTCCTTAAAATTATTCTACTCGGGCTAATTCCGTCTGGATTTGGGTTCGATGGTTATTTTGGATGAAAACTGACTAAAATGCATTGTTTCAGTTTATATTTCCCATTATCGTCTGTGAAGTTCCATATAGAAAATTTCTACTTCGTATGTATAATTATTATGTATAAAGTAAATAAACAGTAATTTAAAAAAATTGTCTTAGATTTAAAACTGTCAAAGTTGGAGCAGAATGAAATAATTTGGGTTTAAAATTTAATAAACCCTTCATTTTTGCCTATAATTAAGTATGTATAGTTTGAACAATATCAGAACAAAAATTTTCAAGCAAAATTCAGCAAGTATGAAATCAGCCTATGTAAAAAATGTGATTTAAATGTATTGGTCAAATATAAGACTACATAAAATGAGAACAAGTTAATAAGATTTGTTGAATTTTTTTTATTAATGAATAATACTTAGATTTGGTTTAAAGCTTTTCAATGTTATCACTATATATGTTGTCAAATATAAAAACATGATTAATTATAAGTTCGTGCTTCGCACTTTCATTTGAATCGCTAAAAGCATGCTCTATCAAACTAACATCAATCAACATATTTTATAATACGACAAACTTTCAAAACCTTGCAGAATTACCGTCAAGTACCTACTGATCGACAAAGGCGAGAAAAGCTCGCTCCTCTCCTGTGCGCTTCATTCGAGGCCGCAAAAATTACAAGTTTCAAATAAAAAAAAAACGCGCGCATGCGCGCAACGTATACCAGACAGCACCGGCACAGCCTGTTCGCCTGCAGGCGGCGGACGCGCGCAGATCGACGACAACGCCAGCTACAGATGACTTCACGTGCTAATATGGTGGGCCCCCGCACGACACCACGTTCCTCCCGACAATTTCGACTGCAGAGCCGCAGTAGTAGTGGCCGCCTTCGCGCGCGCAGCATCTGTACCTTTGGTGCTCGAGAGCCGACTCCGATAAGTCATCATCGTGTACGCAGCCGCTGCCGCATGGACCCCGTAATATTGTTCTTAGACAGGAGCTCGTGAGGAGGGACATTGCACGCACAACACATATATACTTCGCAGTCGTTTCGTCGCGCAAGCACGCACACCCATCGATATTAAGAGACCGAACACACACACATCATCGACATGGACGACTGGGGTGAGTGTGCCACTGCTGCTGGTGCTGAAACCGCTGCTGCAGCCGCTGCTGCTGTAACCGCGACGTCTACGTCGTTTGCGACGCTGCTGAAATATGGTGCTAATCGCCCTGTGGCTTGCTCTTCCTCTCTGTTGCAGATTCGGACAAGATCGAGGCGGAGTTCGACCTGGCGTTACGCACCAACAAATGGGAGGGCGAGGACGAGGAAGAGGAAGTCCTGGTACGTCACTTGGCCACATTCACTCCTCACATGCATTCCTTTCTCTTTCCCTATATATCTCACTCGCTCTCTCTCTCTCTCTCTCTCTCTCCTCCGCGTTCCGCGGCTCATACAGCTGCACTCTTTTTTTAGAGAAAACGTGCGTGCGTGATCCGATTACATATGCGCGCGTGGCCGCGCGCGTGTGCGTGATTTTTGCACACGCAAGTGCGTGCCCGCGCGCGGACATAACCTGCGAAAACGCGCGCGCACGCGTGCATCAGCAGCTCGAACTTTTGCCCTAGCGCGCTGGGGCTGGGAGTGAGAAATGCTGCCACATGGTCAACTCTCCATGGCCCTTTCCTTTTTGCCTGCGTGCACTATATAAGTACCCGTCGCCTTATGAATGCTCGCTTTTCGCAGGATTGCGCGAAATTTCGAGATATCCTTGTGGACTTAGTTTTCGGAGCACGCATTATATTTGTCGCTGCAATGATCGGCCTGCTATTTAGATTTCGTAGGATACCTAGTTATGGAACGGCCGTAGGGCAGGACGAATTATGTGCGGGAAATCGATAAACGTATTCGGGATTTAGAGATACCACAATTATCGCTCATGATGCAATGAGTAGTTGTCATTAAGAGGAAAGGTACCTTATACGCTGACAGCTGTCTCCAAAAATTTTTTGCAGTTCTTCATTTTTTTATAAATTACTAAAGCACTTTACTTAATATTTTCAACTGTCAATATTTGTTATTACTCATTCTTATTAACACATGTGTGAGTCAATGCTAAAAAGAATTATAAACTAATTGTATGAAAAATAGCCAATGCATTTGAGTAAATGAAAAATTGGTTTCATATTCTAAATTAAACAATTTCTCACCTTATAATTATGTGAAGTGGAAAAAAATCAATATCGTTTATAGAATTTAGTACAATTATCATATTGAATCAATATATATATATACATTCATTAAAATTCTATAAGATATAATAAAATAGATGTGTTAGGTATAAAGCAACCATAATCTCAAATCTATTTAATTTACAATTCCATTACTTTTATCTTTTGATATAAACTATTACAGTCAGAACAATATTAACAGTATAAAAACTAAATTATTCATGTGCAAGTAACATTGCCAAATAGAATCAAAGCTATAAAATAAAAAAATAAAAAAAATTTTATGTAAATTATAAAAATATCACAGTATAAGTAACCAAATATTTCAAATACAAATATGAATTTATAAAAAAAAAAATATCTTAATTTAAATTATAGTTCACATTTTCAGGATTAAAAAATATATTTATTATTAGTGATCTTATGTAAAGTTGAAAAAAGTTTAAGAAATTTCATACATTTTTTCAGTCTTTATCAAGTTTTTTTACTATTATTATTCATGTCATACATTTTTAAACTAAAATTTGTAAACTTATAGTGTTAATTAAATATCTTACATAATTTTAATCACAGGAAAGCTGGGAAGACATGAATGAAGAAAAGAAAGATGTTGAAAAACCAGCAGAAGTTCCAAAAGCTAAACCAAAACCTAAGAAAAAATTAGCAGAGATAATTGAAGAAAGAGAGGTTTGTAAAATATCAAATATAGCCATGATATTTAACAATTAAAATTTCTCAATGGAAACTAAACATCAAGTTTATTATAGAAAAAAGCAAAAGAAGAAGCTGAAAGGAAAGCAAAGGAAAAGGAAGAAGCCCTTACACCAGAAGAGAGAAGAGCTGAAATGCTCAGACGACAAAAACTCCAAGAAGAAGCAGATCTGCGACTTGCTATGGAAACTTTCGGTTTGTCAAACCTTGTAGACTTTAGTAATCGCAAACCTCAAAAAGAAAAAAACGAAAAGAAATAATACTAACTGTGCGAATTTCTCTCTTCATATACTGAACTGAAGAGATACAAAATCACCAAGTGATATCAATTCATTGCAGAATTTCACTTGAATGAAAGGCTCGAGCAAAATCAATTTTCTGTCTCTTAAATTTTATTATAAAGTGTCTGTGATTTTTATTAAGTCAAGGCTTATAAAGATAAATTATATGACTTCTGCTCAATTTTATTTTCTAACTACTTGGTAATATTCATTGTAAGACAAAGCATAGTGTTATTGTGCTAAGCATAAACTTGGCTTTATTACTAATACGTTTTAAATTACAAAAATCCCAGAGAAAAATTTTAATTAACAATTGCTTGTACAAAATTTTACATCAGCATTTTCAAATTTGATTTTTGTATAAACTATCAGTTTGTTTGATAATTAGTTTAATAACTTATTAAGTTTATTTATTTAATAAAATTAAATAAGATCATACTTCTAAATGAAAAAATTAAAATTTTTCTCTCAGATTGTTGAAAGTAAGGTTTTTTAGAACTTTGACTTAATTATTAAATGATAATTATTACATTGGCACAACGGTAATGAAAAAACGAGCCATATCGAAATAAATGCGACGATCGTATTCATGCGATAATTTTTTCCGTCATTCTAATATTTACGTGTAAATGTTAAATCAAGCAGTATTGTAAACGATATTTAATGAGCTAACTTTTATTTTAAATTAATAATTCATCTCATTTAAGAATTGCATTTTAAATTTTGAATTACGTAATAGAAATTATTTTTTATGATACTTCGAATTTTGATCGAGCGTCGGGAATCAATATACGTACATGCGAGATATATGAATAATTTTCACTACTACGACTTTACTAATATAACGACTAAATTTATTAACAATGTTACTGTATTTCAATAAAAGTTACTATTTGATGAAAGAAACCGTTGTGTCCAATTCAGTTCTTGAATAACCTGGCTTTATTCTGATATAAAACTGCAGTCCTATGGGGACTGAAAAATTAAGTAATAAATTATCTTTAAATATTTTTTAGTTTAACACATTACATGACTTACTTCAAAACTCAATTTTGCAACCATTCACAATAATAATAAATAATTTACAAGTAATATATGTATCCAGTTTATACTGATGTTCAAATCGTTATAAAATTTTATTCTTTATTATATATAATATAATACATATTTAAAGCATGAAATATTCTTTAATATCTACATTTTTTCTTTTGCAAAACAATTGTTTATTACATAATAAAGTTTGACATAACGTGAAATGCTGTTAATTGAATTAAATTATTTATCTTTTTCAAAGGAGTGACAGAAGGATTAAGTGGTATTGATGCCATGATGCCAACCAATGCTGATGAATTCAAAAAATTCGGTGATGCTCTTATGGATAAACTCAATCAGTTCAATAAGCATGCAGATTATCCAATATTTGCAGAGGAATTAATAAAGAATATATCGATAACCCGTAAGTAAATTAACGTTCTAGAAATACATAAGAATTATAGTACTAAATAAATCTATGATGAATGTTAACATTAATACATTCATAATTCTTTTACTTTTAGTTTCAGCAAATTCTTTAAGGAAAGTGAAAACTCTCGTAGATAGTTTGCATACTGAAAAAGTGAAAATGGATAAGGAAAAAGCGAAGAAGAACAAAGGCAAAGGCAAAGCAAAATTGAAAATTGAGGGTGAAAGTGATTTCGGTGATTTGAGCGTGTATAACGATAACGAATATGATGAATTTATGTAGCGATTTTGTACTGCTTTGTACATTCTAGTCGCGCGATAACACAAACATACACACTCGTACTAAAATAATAACAAAATCGCAACCAAGTAAATGTAACTGTTTACTACACAAAAATTTGCGAAAAGTTTGCAACTACAAGATTAATCTAGTACAGAAAATAGGCGTAACGATTTTCGTTGATTTTAATGAAAGTTTTTTATGATGCCATAATTTTGTTATTATTAATTATTTTAAAAAATTGGTAACTACAAATTTCTTTATCGTTATTACTTACTGAAAAATAGCATTAATATTAAACATTGAAAGAATTATCTGAGATAATTTCAACAATTGCAATGTACTATAAATCAATTTTATAAAATAACTAGTTATAACGTTAATTTGGCACAAATAAGAAAAAAAATAACGAAAGGCTCGTCTGATTGACATGTAGTTTTTTCAGTATGTCATTGCCAACGTTAAATGAGTGTACTAATTGCGGAAGAAATATACATAAGTGCTATAGGCTTTGTTACGAGAAAATTTGTAAATAATCTCTTTCTCCATTTACAACATCGCATCTTGAATTATTGATTATACGCATAAGATTATTATCAATTCAAGTTTGTTTTTTCATCTCTGACTTTGTTTAGTGTATTTACCAAGTTAATACGGTTACATTCTGGAGTATGAGAAATTTTAAAATCAATGTTACTGAAACATTATTAAGCAGGTTGTATAAAAGTATATATTGCTGTGCTTAAAAAGTACTACTGAGGTCAAAAGAAAGGTGTTCGGACTAAATCTATTTGCAAAACATGTGCTAGTATGGATCCGATCATTGGCACCATCACTGAGTCTTAAAATATTGCTGCCGATATTATATGCTCGATTGTATTTTAAAAAGCGTTTTCTTTTTTATCTGGTGCAAGTTAAGTTTAATACATCTAATAAAATTAAGTTCAACAAATGTTCTTTTTAATTTAAAAAACAAAAAACAAAAAAAACAGTGTGTATTGTCATTTTGTCATGTTACAAAATGAAAATAGAGAATTGTTTCAGTTTGATACTCTGGCTTTTGACATCTCCAGTTTCTATCATACATTTAGATAGTCAATTTTTCTTGCCCAAAGAAAATTTGAAATCTAGCAATCTAGATAATAGATGATTGGTAAATACCATAAATGTGTAGAATTTACTTTAAATTTTAAAAACTTTCCACGTACTTGTACAATACGGATATATCTTTAGACAAAAGGCACACATGCTAGGACTGGAGATAAGTTGGTTTTGAAAGATTATATTCCTAAATAAAAGTTGATCATAAAAAATTGTTATTTTTTATTTATCTTCTTCTTCAAATAAAAATAGGTTTTTACATTTCTCAATTAAAATTTCCTTATACAAGAATATTTTTTTTTTGTTTAAATTCCACGCTATACATAGATACATACAGTTTAAATTTTAAGTTTAAACTTCGTTATTTATAATGATACAAAAGATGTTTTTAATAATATTAATAATTTTTACCACTTAGAAATTTAATTTCACTAGAGATATAGTAAAACTAAACACGTCAAGATATGAAAACATTTTTTCTATACATATATTATGAAAAATAGCAACACATTAAATAAACCTAAAAAATAAATGATCTAGGAGGAACTATTAAGTCTATTAAATATTTACAAAATTCATCAGCAGGTTGAGTTCAATCTTCATGGAGTTAAATTTAACTTTGCAGCTTCTTGTCTTATTACAGATATCAACTCTTGGTTTATCAAAAAAATGAATCTTAATCCAGCAATCTGAATATAAAATGAAAATTTTTGAATTAATTATTTGTTTGATCTAAACTATGTTAAAGAATAGAGAAATGAAAAAGCAAGTTAACAGGTTCATTACGGCACGAGTCAAAAACGACTCGTGAATTTCTTTCCATCGGTACGACACGAGTCATATTTGACTCGTGCGATATTTCTCACTTTATGGCTTCACGATGTTTTAAAAGTTAATAAAATCATTTTATACCATGACTTTCTTATCCTATATGATACTAGCATCAATTATAATATTCAACAGGATCCGAATCCTAAAAGTTTTAATTAATTTTTCATGTGTAATTTGAAAAATATAAAAAATTTAACGTTTTTTACCAGGACCTGAGGGTAAAAAAAAGCTTATACATTGTCAGTAATGAACCTGTTAATTTTTCATTAATGTTTTATTTTTATAATGTAGTTTTTTGTGAAAAAAAAAACGAAGTAAGGTAGTTCATGACCCCTCAGTGGTTCGCAACCAATTTATTTGATAGTAGAAGGTACAGAGCTCGAAGCATTAGAATAATAATTGACCACCAGTGCCTTGCTTACATTTATATATCGTATATAACGACATATATTTTTCTGCCCTTCGGCCGGAAAGCGCCAAGTTTCCAGCCGCTGCGCGAAACAAAGTTGCCGCTTTCCGGCGCCGTCGAACAGAAAAATAGTATACGGACCTTGGCCAGTAAAAAAGAAAGCCTCAGATCACATGTTTGTCAACCTCGGCTTCGCCTCGGTTACTACATGTGATCTGAGACATACGGTTATTACATGTGATCTGAGACATATGGTTATTACATGTGATCTGAGACGTTTCTTATTTTACTAGCCATGGGTCGTAATATACTATTTCACTAATCAGTATGCAGGCATTGCACATTAAAAACTATATAGGTTAAAAACTTTATATAAAAGTTTTGGATGGTCAGAATGATCTGAAATTTATGTCAATTATGTATACTATTATACGTAATATGTATCTCATATTTTTTATTTAATAAGAAAACGCGATTTTGGGGTGAACTACCTTAAAAGAAAAAAAAAATTGAGTGTAAAAGTTTATATGTACTAAAAATATATTGTTTTCAAACAATAATTGTCATTTCTTAGTGATTAAATGGGATATTTCATTACTCTGTCAATTTTAATTATAAATTCATACCTCAATAACACTGTTATTATTCAGTTTCATTTTATTTCCGGCAAGAATGGGTCGACTGTCAACAAAAATTGGTCGTTTTCCTTCTGAAGATAAAAAGAAATCTCCGTTATTTCTCAGACGAATAGTACCTTGACGTCGTGAAATTTTCCATGCTGGTCCTTCTAATGTTAAATCAACATCCACACTATGATCTTTTGTAGAACGACCAACAGTAATCTAAGCACAAATAAATTTTTATTGAAGATGATAAGTGCAAAATTATTCAATATCGATGGTTGAGAGGAAGAAAGCGCTATCTCGGTGCGAGCAGCGAAGAAGGCGCTATCTCGGCGCAAGCAGGGAAGAAGGCACTATCTCGGCGCGAGTTCCGAAAAAGGTGCTACCTCCGCTGCCGAGATAGCAATTTTTTCGGAGCTCGCGCCGAAATAGCGTCTTCTTCGCTGCTCGAGCCGAGATAGCCCCTTCTTCGCTGCTCTTTTCAGCCATTGATATATAATGTTCAAAATCTTACCTCTCGTGATCTCATTAAATATCTAACAAGTCTTCCTCGTAATATAGCTAAAGTCTGATTATCAAAATCTGGTTGATTATTACCAGTGACACTGTCTACGAGTACTTGCCATCTTCCTAATTCATTTTCTAGCATTCTTATTTCTTTCTTATTTTTTCTATCTGTAATTTGTAGTTCACTATCAACAACTTCATCTTTCTGATCAACCAACTCAGCATCATTAATAATATCTTCGGCATCTGAGAAGTTTAAGACACTTTCCCCTCTAGGTAAAGCTTGAACTGTTTGATCAGGAAGTAAGTGATACTGCTTCATTAGCTGCCAATGCGCAAATAGAGCTTTTGCTGTTCTAGCTGGATAAAAAATTTGGGCATTTGCTTCTAAAAGATTTTGAAAGTCTTCTGAGGTAGGTTGCAAGGTCTATAATTAAAAATAAAAATCGGAGTGAAATTTAGTAAAAATTTGTAAATTTTTTATTAAATTTAGTATTATCTTATGAATTTTTGAAATTTTGTATGTAAACTTACAGATTTAATTGTTCCAAGGAGGTCTTCTTCACTTTTACTATAAAGTGTCCGTGCTTGTACACTAGCAATTAATTCAGGATGCAGATTTCTCATTGCTTGTACAGCTACACGAGATATTGCACTGTCATACAACAGAGCATACCATCTTTGTTGAATCTCTTGTAAAGTGAAACGACATGAAAATTTAGTTCCTCTATGTACCTACAATATTAATTTTTAAATTTGATTAATTGAGATTCTTGCTGCAAATATTAGATATGAATTTTAATTTAAAAATTCAACAAATAGCCTAGTACTGAATATGTTCAATAAAATGTGTACCATCCTCAAGTCATTTGTTTGCTGTACACCAGTTATGAGTGCAAGATCGTCCGTTGGTTTCCAACGTCCAAGATCTTTTGTAGCATTTATTGAATGAGGATGATTCTTATTTTTTTTATTTTTTCTGCTACTTCCACTGGATCCAGGAGGTCTAGTAGGTCTACGATTTGGACGTTCTGGCTGTGGAATTAAAACTGGTGCTGGTATAGGACTTGGCAAAACTTGTTGGGGTAAAGCATCAATTGGTCCAGAAGACACTGATACTGTACGTGACCTGGGATTGGACTTCGCGGCTGCTGTAGATGGTTGTAGGTTAAAAGTCGTTTCTACTAGCTCATCGTCAAATTTTTTACGCTTTATTGTTCGACTTGAGCTTTTAAAGAAATAATAATTGCGCATTAATGTTTAAACAATACAATATGCAATATATAAATTACAGAATAAAATTTAATTTGTAACCTTCTTCTCTTGGTCCCTATGGAATCCAAAGACGACGAGTCCATAGGTAGATTTAATGCCATAATTATGATTAACCATTCGGACAAATACACGAATAATAATTAATCGTTGCACAAATTATTGTACCTTCGGAAACTCTACTATAAAAACCAACAAAACCACAACCATATACAAAGTGTTTGTTTCTTTTGTTATGTTTGTTGTCGCCATTTGCTTTTTGATCCCCCACTACAAATATATCCCGACTCTCGAGTAGAAATGAGTTTAAGACAAAAGTCAGGGCCTGTACAGGTGCCTGATCAGTTTATATACATTATAATTTCCAGGTATGTGACGCAGTTTAAAGCCAGGCCTAAACTGGTAACCTGGATTATTTTTGCTTCCTCAAAGAGGAAGCTTTGCAATGGTGAAAAATATTTTTGAAACAAATAGTATATTACACACTTAGGGAGCGAAAGTAAAGAATGTCCAAGATCGCGCGTAAATTGTCACCCGAGCCGAAGGCGAGGGTGACAAACATGCGATATGAGGCATTCTTTATTTGCTCCCATGGTTCGTATACAATTTTTTTGTCTAGTGAGGCCGAAAATACAACATTCGCGATCGGGCACCGGGAGCGAAAGTGGTACTTTCGGCCCAC
>UXGD01001658.1:0-32383 GCA_900474315.1 Torymus auratus
AAACAATTATTTAACTCTCACACAAAGGCGTCTTTATTAACTCAATAAACTTCGGTAGTTGATGACTCCTATATCCCCTCATGCCGGCGTACTTAGGTGGGTGAGGTAACAAATTTCTGTGTTGTCTGGTAAACTGACCATATGTACTATAAACCCAAATTTTTCCCATGTTAAATAGCAATTTTTACTATACTATATAATAATTTTTGCCAGTGAACTGGTAAAAATTACCAAAGAAGATAGGAAAAATTGATATATGTAACATGGGAAAAATTTGGGTTTATAGTACATATCGTCGGGTGGGAGCAAGAACGTCCTAATATCTCGGCTCGGCGCGCAAGAATGTCCCATCTCAGCTCGGCGCGCAAGAACGTTCCATCTCGGCTCAATATTCACGCACGGAGCACCCAAGATGGGATGTTCTTACGCCGTTACACGCCCAGCGGAGATAGAACGTTCTTGCTCCCACCCGACGATATGGTCAGATACGAGACAACGTAGGAATTTTTCATATTTTTGTCTGTCAGTGTAAATAATTTAAAAAGGTCTGAAATCCAAACAGTCAACTGGCGTACTGTTTCGCGTGCCTTCCTCTTCTACGTAAACCTCGCGTGCCCCGACTGTTTAGGTTTAAGACTTTTTTATATAATCGACTTGCTTTTTGTCACACGTCTGCGTAACCCCAATATGATCAATAATTTCAAGACAAGACAATAATACTTTTCATATTTACTGACAAAACCAAGACAAGAGAGAAATTTTCAAGATTTTACAAAAGTAAGACAATAATTAAAGAAATATTGTATTGTCTTGTCCTCGTGCAGCCCTATCTTAAACTATAGTATCATTAAGTTAGTAAAAGAAATTGATATTATCAAAATATTATTTAATGTAACAGAAATTACATACCGCAAAAGTGCCTATGGCACACATTGCCAAAAGTAAAAAGGTTTTCACAGTCATTGCCGATTGTAAGACTACTTCGATTTGTGTGTTTCACCAAGTACTCCGGTGAAAATCTGCAACGGAACTGCTTTTAAACAATCGAGCGGACCGATCAACTCCTCGAAAATAATTACCGATGGAGAAACCCGCACTCGAGATAAATATTCTCCGATGAAGTCGAGAAAATCTAACAATAAATTTGAATTTTACGAGTACACGTGCAAGAGTGATTATCAGTTTTCCGATAAAATTTAGAAGAGATAATGATACTATTTTTGTTTGAATTTATTTTGAAAATTAACGAATTGTTAAAATTATTTCTGATTTTATTTGTTAGTTATAATAAGAGTTAAAAACGTGTACACATATAGCAAGAAACGATTCTCAGTTAATTGTAGAAAAATTTCATCATTTTTTGTAAATCGGTCAACTCAAATCGTGAAACTTTCAAGCACAGATAACTTGTAAACACACACATACACAAAGTAATAGAGACAGATATGTTCTATCTTTAAACTCTTTTTATTATCATTTCAAAACAGTCAGCTTAGTTGACAAATAAACTTCTAAAATTTAGGACGTAGACGACACAAATTTTTTATAATACAGCGCCCATACAAAAAGTCACAACGAAGATACGGTACAAACTAGCATGAAAGTTTTGCTATCCATTAAACGTGTACAAGAAAAACATTTTCTTATAAGATTTGATAAATATTTAAATTTAAATTTACTATCTCGCTATTTTATTAACAAATTCTTCATTATTATATAGTAACAACAATTTGTCTACGTGACAAATTCAAAAATAAAAACAGTCTTTTTGCAATTCCATTACATAATCTGAGCAATTACTCCGTAAACCAAAATTCATGTGGACATGTAGTCGAATATCTGAAGCTAATAATAACTCGGAATGTGCAAGACGTTGGGCAAGGGCGGCTCCCAAACTTTCATACATTTTAGCAGGCTGCAGCCACGTTCTCCGACTTGAAAAAGAAAAAAAAAGTCATTATATGCGTGTGACTTCTATTGAATTGTAAATGTATGCATAACATATCTCCTGCAATCTCTTTGTTACCTTGTGATTTGCAACTATTGAGAGTTTCAATTAGCTGATCCTTGTCCAAAACCACCGACGTCGAAGGTATGGCTATACAATAAAACATCTGTTATAATTAATTATACGAAGCGGTTTCTTGGTTTAGCAAATACATCAGTTTATAATATTACATATACCTGTTTCAATATCATCCATAACAGTTCGGTATAGACTTTGTTCACGGCCTGCGGTCCTCTCCAATATGCAAGCGGTGATGCAGGTCCACTTTTCTAAAGTTATGTAGTTTCGCGCCTCGGGAGGGCTCAAGTGTTTTAAATGGGCTATCGAACAAAGATATAACGACGCTACTTGAACTAACGAACCAAAAGTATATATAAGTTTTTATTAAAATGTTGTTGTATTTACTTGTGTTAAGGCCATTCCTCTCGACGCACATATTTTTAATCGCCGTGAACTTTTTCGATTCTTGATCTACCGTGAAGATCGATGTGGACACGAGCATTTGCAATAAATTCTGTAGGAGCTGCATTTTAAAACTACTTTACCAATATATGTTAATTTAGCTATATGTCAGTCAGAATTATTAATTAAATGGTTGTTTGTAATTGGTAAAATGTTGGAAAATCAAAATCCGTCATTTTATATTTTCCAGTATAAAAATCTCATAAATGCTAGTAGAATCGTTTAAAAAAATGTTGAGTTTAGTGATCGGGTAAACGGATACCCTAAAGACCGTGTTTAAATTAATGAAATAAATAAAAATTATAGCGTCGATAAGGTAGAGGTCCCGTCGACATTTTAGATTCCCTTTATCTATAATCGCTATATTTAAAGCAAATGAATTTTTTTTTAAATTAATATTTATTTTATCGTCATATACTTATAATATATAAATATTTAATAAATTAATGATGTGGTACAAAAAATAAATAGAAAAATTTTTTTGTAAAAAAAAAGAAAATTAAGAATGATCTAAGCGGTGATAAAATAATGATTCAAAACATAGGAAATTTACACGGTTTTTATGACTTGGTTTCTGAATTGTTTTTTCTGCAACTTACTTTTTAATAATACTAAGTAACTCAGTTTATAGTACAACTAGAAAATGTTAATTTTATTCACAAATGAAAATCACTTTGAACCAGTAGACATGCAAACTCGAATAGCGACTGAATCTACGCGATGTAATCGTGACCTTGATTTTCCAGAGATCACCGATAGTCTAAAAAAAGTGCTATGATTCATCATTAAACAAGGAATCGCTTTTAGATAAGTATCTCATTAAATGAGCAAATGATACTCGGCTATAAGAAGTAGTTTTTCAAAATGATTTGCATGTGTCGAAAAGCAGTTATCCATTACCATTGTCACGTTATCAATGAAGACTCGAGATAAAAATTGTAGTCAATGGTAATTATAGACGAATCACAGGACACTTTAATGAATTTAAATTAAACGAAGTTATCTGTAAACTTGATTCATTAGGTATTCTGAGCTGAAATTATTAAATTAATATTATTTTTTTAATTCATCATGATCATTATAGGAATAGGGAAAGGAATTAATCGTATGCATTTTGATGCACCGAAAGAACGACAAATAAAAAACAAGCCAGTTAAGTGATTTCAGCGTAACTGTATATTACATTAATATGGTAAACACAATATTATCAATCAATCGCAATGATGATTCGCTGTAATTTAAGGATCCATAAATGATGATAATAATAGGGCTACCTACAATGTCGTCCTAAGTTTGGACATCTCTCGACAAAAATGCCTCCTTCATCTCGATACACTGTACAGTTTTACAATATATAATAATATATCCTCGATGATGACGCTAATTACACTATAATAGTTTCCTAGGTGTATCGTTACAAAGTTAAACTCATTAGACGCATGATGGGGTTTTCGGAGGACGCCCCGACGGCCGCTAAACGATCCCGTTCGTTCATTTTCAAATTTATTACTAGTCTCAATTTTTCTCGATTTCTTTGGTATCCACTTTCAATCAGTTATATACTGTCTTCCACGTGTGCGTTTAATTTCTGTTACATAATATTATGTTTCAAATTACTTTTTTCAAATTGTACTTAGAGGGTCTAAGTAGTCGCGTTTATAAAACTAGTCGGTTGTATAAGTCTTGTTAAATAATGCACTAGGTAGCGGCCATTGGGACTGTCCTCAACAACAGTGTGTGTGTGTATGTGTGTATGTGTGTATGTGTGCGTGTGTGTGTATGTGTGTGTGTGTGTTTAAGTTATAAAGGCACTGTACACGTAAACATAGTACATACACATAGAAGAGCGCTGCGGGCGGCCCGAAGCATTGTTTCCACTTTGTTCATCGTTATCATTATTATTATTATTATTGTTATTATTATTCTTTTACATCAGTTTTACATTATTACTTTTCGCTTTTTTGTATCTCGTTAAACGGCTGCTCGGCTGAAAAATACTATCGCTTTCCACTTCTCTTTCCGAAGATTTTGCGAGCTGTGCGATTCTTCGCGCTTTCTCCGAAGCGAAATAGAACAGTGCGAATTACTTTCAAGTCATTTTTAATGCAAGATAATTATTAAGCTCTTTCGAATAAAAAAAACTTGAGTTTCGATTATTCCTCAGCGACAAAAAAATGCATCACTTCAAAAGTAACTAGCACCGCCTCACTTCTGCCACGGAAAAAATTACAGCTGTATAATATAACGATTTTTCCATCTCGACGTATTACAATCGCTTTCAATCGACGCATGCCAGCGGTTCATAAAAACGCGCTCGCGTTCTCTCGCTCCGGTTTACAAGGGGTGGGCTTTATGAGTGTATCACATTTTGGCAGTGAACGTTCCTCATTCTCATGTCGGTTTCCGATCGATTTCCGCAACAGCTGTCAAACAATCTCACGCGCCGGGGCGCAGAGAAAGCAAAGAAAATACGTGCAGTCGACGAGATAAGAGAGGCAGAGGATGAACTTAATTTGGCCGTCTGGCGGTTTCGTTTTATCTCTCTCCCTCTCTCTCCCACTTTCTCTTTTATTTGTTTTGTTTTGTTTGTACAAAAACTATGAATTTGACTCTGCAACGTTTCCTCGTTACAAAAATACCGACTCGAATGCTTTCTGTCCGAAGGAAGGAGACAAGATTTTCGAGTTTCCATTGCACGATGTCTTTCGTTTTATTCTATTTCTTTTTTTTTTCAAAGCTCTCGCACTTTAGTCGTAGCGAAAATAGGGATTTTTACTTTGTCATTCTTATTTGTTTATTCTATTTTTTGTTTGTTTTTTGTTGTCTGTCACGCCACTTGTTCTGCGTCGTTTAACAGCCTGCATGATCCTTTCGCAAGCATTGACATTTGTTTCCAAAACAGACAAAACTTGAAGAGTAAGTGTCAATCTGCGAGAAAACAAATGCCCTGCTAACATATTTGCGCAGGCCAACGATAAAAATTATTATTTTTCCCATGTTACGTTTAGATATTGAAAATAAGGAGTTAATTTACATACATCTAAGTATGTACCCGTGCCTTGTTTCATAAATTTATAGGAATTTTACTAGCAACCGTTATGGTTCTGAAATATCATTTTTGTTTTAATCTGACTGTTTTAAAACTATTAAAAATATTGTCAAATTTACACAATCTGTGTAATTTGTTTGAGAATAAATTCAATTAATAATAATAATGAAAGTAGACTTTCAAACCATTATTCAAATGTATAATTAATTTTAATTTATTTACTTTACATTATTTGATAAAAATTTTGATTAACTACATAATCTTTAAACATAAAAAGATTTCATCTTTACATACATGTGTATACAATTTATTAAAGTATTTCCTAAGTTAAAAAGTTTTCAGTGCGCATCTCAAAGATCTAAATAACACAGAAGTAATTTTTAATAATTATCTTTTAATAAAGTAACCGACATTTGTACAATTCTCTCTTACATCAAAACTTTTCAACTTAATACATACTTTAAGTACTTAAACATTAGAAAAATCAGTCGCTTTCAAATTTTTCCTAACAATTACGCTAATTCGAATTTTAAAATAATAACCTTAAAAATGAAATTTTTCATTCGTTCGATGGGAAACAAAAAAATTTTTATTCGCTGGCGTGAACAAACGTGAAACGCTGTACTAAACATACGAAAATACGAGATTTCTCTTTCTGACTGGGTTTCATTTTTTTTTTTTCGTGTAAAAACGGACGTGGTGGGTGTGTGTGATACAGAGACTTTGTAAGTACACTACGGTTATTATAAATAACTATGCGTTACAAATCTTCGGTCGCGATAAATTGTCATCGAGAGTAGAAAAGACAGGCGAACAGAAAAAGATCGATATCGCTATTTACAGATGACAGAGGCGATCGTTCCACGAAATAAATCTAACGTTTTCATTTTTTTCTCGTTTTCATTTAATTATCTAGTATTTAAAAAAAACGTCGGGCCCAAACTTCCTCAGCTCATGCATTATCAACCTAATACCATTGAATGAAAGTCAGATGTAATCATAGAATTTAGAGTGATCAAAGATTTTTCGCAAAATTAAATAACTTACAAAATTAGTCGCCAATTTTAGTTTCACATTAACGCTTTTATTTAATTTGCATCTTTTAGTCAATTTCAGATCATATAAAACAATAAATTTATATCAATTTTATAAAAGTGTATTATAATTAAAAACTGACAGAGCAAACGTGAAACACCTTATTAGTGCATAAAAATATGAATGTTGTCCTACCCGTAGAACCAAACTTAGAAAATATACATCAAACGCAGATCTGGATTTCATTCAACTGGTCAAGTTGGAATGATCGCGATAAAATTGACTTGTCGAAAGGCGGCTCTAAATATAATATTTCATATACCTAACGAGCTTTATTTAATTTTCTAACGAACCGAGCCTACAAATCGAGTTATCGCAATAAATTAGACGTCGTGCTCGAGTTGCCCGAAGTGAGACGTCTGCACACAGCAAAACTTCATAGAGAGAAGGTACCATAGTGAAATTGAATTTCTTGCAAACAATTCGCACTTAGGGTACGCGAAACCAACCAATTTAAAAAAAGAAAAGTTTAGAATTTCTATCATCTTTTTTCAATATAAAATTTTCATCGAATTACAATGATAGTAATAAAGAAGCAGTCACATAGTCTCAAATTTTACTAAATTTTGTTACACTTAATCCTAAAATTTCGTTCAGTTTCACTATAATTTCTCTCTTTTTCATATTACCTAAGTTTCGCCAAGTTTTCCCCGATTCCCTAATAATAAACTACGGTTTTATGAATTTATTTATTCTTTTGCATTAATTTATTTTCATTAATCAAGAAAACTAAGTTTCATTAACCACTAGTTTGCAAAGAAAAAAAGATTTGAAAAAAAAACAATAGTAGTATTGGCAGAATTCATTTGCATCACCGACGACTGCCAATATTGGCGCGGGATTGAGATCATTGGGCACGTCGGTTCAGAACTGTTGAAAAAGAAAAGTTGAAAATTCCATTGTCCTTGAATTACATACGCTAAAGTGTATCTCATACAATGCTTTTCCTTTTTTGCTACACTGTAAAGTTCGCTCGACACGTTGGATACCATAATGATTTCTTTTTCGTCGCCGCTATTTTATACATCTTGTTAAGCTTTTCAAAAATACGCGCGCTTTGCTGATTAGATAATTCTTTTTTTTACCTCAAATCTAAGCGAATTGACACGTTAACACGACAGTATTAGTTTCTATCATGTTTTTTTCTTTTACATTAAAAGTGTTTAAAGTCGAAATACAAGAACATTGATTACAAATTCAGAAAAATTTCACGTATAAGCCCTTTTTAGTTGAATATGCACTGAAATTTCGTTGAATTTCACTTCACAAGACTTTAAGCAAAAATTAAGATAATCTACATCTTATACTGGACTTGACGAATAAAATACAAGTCGTGCATTTATCAATAATATACATATTAAGAATGTAATCTAATATTTTATTTTTTTAACATTTTACAAATGTTACATAAAACTAAAGCTGATCAAATTCTTGCAATATTTATTATAGATCTTCTACACGACTCAATATTACTTCGGTATTACAATTTTTTGTATATTACAAATACGTGTACTCGATTAGTACATCACAGAATATTTGCGTTTAGTATGTAAATCGTTTTATCAAGAAAAATACAAAGACGTACGCGAATATTTTTGATTACGCTTTTACTTTTTACTGCAGATTATTTAATTTAGTTGCTGAGTAATCTTTCGAACTGATGTTATATGCTTCTATACTTATTTATTTATCGAGTGCTTCACGCACGCATTTCTCTTTTCGAGCTTCGCTAATTTTTGTATATTTACAAGAAGCGCGAGTTTGAAATATTTCTTCGTAATTTGGCAGTGAATGAAAAAATTGTCTCTTTTGCATTATTATTACTTTGACGTAATCCAGTATTACAGTCTAAAAATAATCATGTCATATATTAAAAATTGTCAACGTTGATTACACAACGTTACATCGATTGATTTTTCGTGTAGCGATCGAACTTCGGTGTTTGTTTTGTTTTCAGAAACTCAACGCAAGAAAAGTACATAACATTGTACGTGAATTTCGAATGCCTAAACACCGAATCACAAAACATTGATAATCCTCATGATTACATGATTACGTACAAAATGAAAAAAAAATCTATACATCATACGCATGATTACATTTGGTCGATATCTCATAAATCACATTTAAAAGATACAACATGTCTCATCGATAAGAGAAAAAATCATATGTAAAAAAAAATTATCACATGCCGAAGAGGAAGGCTTTTACACGCCGATCGTATATAGTGGCGGTTAACGGCTTCCTCGCAGGGATGCAGAAAGGATAACGGGGAAAAAGTGAGAATTGTACGAAATAATTAAACTAACGAGAGTTCTTCATCCTTTGTACACTACGCGACGAAGGAAACTGGATTCTTATTCGTCTAAACGAACGAGTGGGGGGTAACTTACACTTTTCGCACTTCGCGCAAACTATGCACACACGTTCTTCGATACACGCACTCTCGGCACGGAAAAAGCAGGACAGCGATTACGCCGGTCGACGAGTAGGCGACGGGGCCAGTAATTAATTCGAGCCGATCTCGCCAGCGCGATTACGGAGACATACTGATGATAATCGTCGCGGCGATGCCGACACCTCACTTGTCAACGTCTTGTCGTCACTTCGCCAGTATTATCACATTACTTTTCCGTGCTGAAGAGTTGACCGCTCGTGCAGTTTGTCCATATTCTCCGCTTTCATTTTTTTCTTTCTCGGTAGACACACACAGAAACGTGAACTTCAGATTTTAGTCCAATCCAAGGTAGTCCAGGTATCTGTGCTCCTCGTCGTCTCAGGAAACTTGAGAACTCGTCTGTGGTGGCGTCATTTGCTGCTGATGCTGCTGTTGCTGCTGTTGCTGCGACTGCTGTTGTTGTGGTTGTTGTTGCTGTTGCTGCTGTTGGAGTTGTTGTTGTTGATGCTGTTGGTGCTGCTGATGAATCTGCTGCTGTTGATGGTGCTGCTGAAGCTGCTGATGATGCTGTGGCTGTGGCTGTGGCTGCTTCTGCGGCGGCGGCGGCGTGTGCAGAGTAAAGCTGTCGTAAACGTCCATTAGGTCGCGCATTCTGTACTCCTCGAGGCAGACGAAGCCCTCGAGTGAAGGCGACTGCTTTCGCGCACAGTCCATGCAGTGGACCACGTGGCGCTTCTCTTGCTCGCGAATAAACAGAATATTGAACACTTCAATCTGTAATACAAAAAAGAATCAAGGTTATTAAATTGTGTTGAAACTTGCCTGAAGTCATTTCACTTTTAGTTGGCCGTAATAGAATCCATAGGATATAAAATAGTTTAGATATATAGGGAAATAGTATTATTATTTTTCGTGGTATTAAAATTATTTATCTTTACGTAGTTACTCATCGCTAATATTTATCTACTAAGATTCTTGACTAAAATATCTTATCCTACAATGCAACCCGATAAAACCATATATATATTTTAATTTTTTTTTTTTTTTTTTTGCAATATATAAATTACACGTTGTTTTCTCGACATTAGTCGTAACTTTAACTAGAAAGAATTGAATAAAGACAAAGACAAACATTTCGTTATCATTAGATTACCTCGCACTGTCCGCAATAATGTGACGCCTCATTCTTGCCTCTACCATGGAACCGCACTTCCACACCCTTCGACTTGACAAACTCGAGTATCAGACAACAGTGTCGCATCGTCCTCAGCAGGCAGTTCTTGATGAGCTCGAAGAGCCGCCTATCCGATACTTTGATATTGCGCGCTAGATTCCAGGAGAGATGCACCATAGGCACAATCGACTTGAACGACTGGAGCTTGTTCCACTCATAGCGCTCGATCCCCAGCTGATACTGGCGTGCGGTCAGTGGGCCCACGTTCCAGGCGATGTTGTTGCACCAGCCGACCGCTTGCACCCAATGTACACAGCCTAGAAAAAGTCATTTATATTATTAGAAAATCTGTTCTTTTTTTATTTAAGGTATGATAATAAAGATAAAGTGATTCGTGACATACCAGCATTAACCCAGACAAGATCACCAGGTCTCTGCAAAAACCTGTACACGGGAACGTTCTCCTCGTACAAGTCCTCCATCGAGGGCCACCAACTGCCATGCAGGTAGTTGATGTTATTCCTCTCGCAGAGGTTCTGAATGACGCCCCAGTACGCATCGGGCACGGCGAACCACTCGCAGTCCCCAGGCCCGATATTGATATTAATCGAGCAGAAGTTGTTGTTCTCTTGATGTCCGGGTGTCCGACTGCCAGGTACCTTCATGTACAACTGTACGGTGTTCATGCCCAGAATCACATGACCCACGTGACTGAGCATATTACCAGCACTTACAACCCTCGCGAACGCGGGCAGCTTCATCAGCTCCTGCAGCTGTGCTTTCCACTTGCGCTCGTCCGATAGGTCGACGTTTGTGCCGAAACGCAACATCTTCGAACCTGACCGACCAGGCAGTCCGTAAATATTCTTCTTGCGCTTAACGTTGATGCCCGTGCTATCCTTAGAGTCGCTGTCGGATAAATTCGACGCTGTTGACGTGTGGATACCTTGGCTCTTGTCGCGCTCCTCCTTCAGGCTGTCCTGGAAACTCGAGGCCTGGTACTGGGCGTACTTAGCGATAGTCGTGTGGCTACGATGGCTTATGCAGGGCCAGACTTTGCGCGCGAGAACAGGGTCCCAGTTCTCGTCGCTCGTCTGCTGCAGCTGTGTGCGGACCTCGATCGTGTGGTCGGGGTTCGCTTCGACGAGCGTTTTCGTAGAGAAGAGGCCGAGGTCGAGTTTCAGTGCTGCTGCTAGACCTGCACACGCAATATGTTTATTAGATACAACATAACTTGGCATATGAAGCCACTCCCATATGAAATTTTCAAAACAAATATATATCGGTTAATATAAAAATAAATTCAATGATTCAATAATATTAAATATTTCTAGCCACAAACAAAACCTTAAGGACTTTTTTTAAGTTTTTCGAATACACTTGTACCCATGAGAATTCTTTTAATTGTTTTCAAACAAGAATCTTTAAAAACAAACTTCAAGCTTTCGTCTGAACTTTAGAATATATCTTTATTTCCAAATATATTTCTCTCGAAAAATCAAACTATGACACGCACCTCTGACAACGGCGATGGGATGTTTTAAACAAAATTCTTGCAGTATGGGACTGAACACATCTTTCTTATTCTCGAGGAACACACTTGGTGTAGGTGGCAGTAGTTGCTCCTTAGTCAGACGCTGCGTTGGTGGTTCTGGCGGAGCAGGTGGTGGCGACTTATCGCTGAGTATCGAGCAATTGGGGACGCCCTTGAGGCCACGCGACTTGCACTGCTCGACAATCGTCTTCGCGTCCATGTCGATCGTAAACTCTGGCTCTTTCTCCGTCTCGCAAAGCCGCTCCAGCCGCAGCACTGGCTCGCAGCGGAGAAGCGATGAGTCGACTTTGTTCGTGCTCGATGTCGCCTCGCACTTGATGGTTTCCACAGTCGGTTTCGTGTCAGACTTGTTAGCTGGGACTGTCGTGGTCGAGGTTAGTTGATCGTCCATCTTTTCGATCTAGAATAGAATAAAGATGTTAAGTGAGTGAATAGATTTTGAATATTTAAGAATAATGTTGTAGGGTGAAGGATATAATTATAATCATTTAGGCTTTTGTTTTGTAAAAAAATATACTTATTAAATGATTTATTGAAGTAAAATTGACTTGTGAATGATACAGAATATAGTAATTCAACTGTTCTTTCAAAGCAAGAAAATATTTTCAAAATATAATATTAGTAGAGTTACTTCTTTAGCCACTAGATATGTATGAATGATTTCAATCAAATAGTGAAATCATGGGAAACTTGTTAAAATATTTAACAAAAACAGTTTTTCCTTTATAACAGATATTTTTTTTTTACTCTCACTCCATTTCTTATTTCTAATTCCCATTCCACTTGAGAAACAACTTTATTTACAATTATTGACTACTTTTCATAAATGAGAGAAACCCGAACGATTTTGACCGATGCAGATTATCAAAAATCCGCACCTTAACCTCCTTGATTTTCTCTCCCTCATTCTCTAGATTCGACGGCGAGAATGGCCCGCTGCTCAACGTTCCATTATTCATAATCGGCTGCTGCTGTTGCACGGACTCCTCCTTGACATCCAAATCCTCGGAGCCAAAGTGTTTCAACAGATCCTCCGCAAGCGACGTCGCGATGTCCTTCTGCGACAGCAAAGCCTGCAGCTCCTGATCCGTTACACCTAGTCCTGGATCCTTATTCGCCGCGTTGCCGTTGGGTACGGTGCCGTTGTTTGCAGACGAACCCTCCGGGTAGCAGCTCGTCGTCGACGAGATTTGCGTGTAGCCCTGGGCCGCCTGGTACTGACCGCCGGAACCAGCTGTTTGATATTGCTGCTGTTGCTGAGTGTTGAACTGTGTGGTGGGCGGGGGTTGCTGGCTTTGTGGCTGTTGTGGACCAGGTTGCTGCTGAGGGCGTTGGGGGTAAGTCGGATCAGCTGCGGATTTGTATGGCATACCCGCTGCCTGACAGTTGCCCGTCGCCGCGGCGTTGTATCCCAGGCTCGAATCCGAGAAACCGGTCTGCAGGGCCACTGTGCCGCTTTGCTGAAATTTAAAAGGAAACGTAAGTCATTGGGTTCTTTTCTTAAATATCTTGTATGCTACTTATTTAGTATGTGCATAAGTAAATACAATTGATTTGACATTTTTTAAATATTTTTCATCATTAAAAGCTAGTAGGTATATGCACTATGAAGCCCTAAAGTTTTGAAAATCAAAAGTGAGTAATACACAATTACAACAATAAATGAATATTCGCGGTTGCCAGTATTTAAATTTTTAATGCACATGAAAGGCTTTTAGTAATCCCGGCGTACTACTGAACAGAGTTAACCAATTATTCTCCCAATACGATATTATAGATTGCTTATAAGAATCTTATTGTTAAAAACTTACTTTTCATTTGTCTGTAGCACTAAACTTTAATTAGATATATCTAAAAATCTACCTATCTAATTAAGTATATCCACATTACTTAAGAAAATAACGCGATAGCTTTAATCTAGAGTTAATTTTTCAAAACTGAACAAAGATTAATTTTACAACCATTTAAAGATAATTTCCAACCAACTATCGATTAAAAAGTGAAAAAAGAATGCAATCTTTCCTTTAAACAAAAATTTATAGAATTTTCTTAATACGTCTTCAAAGATACACAAAATCCACCTCCATCAAAACAACTCTTTCACTCACCGGCTGCTGCGGCATGCCGTAGCTCTTGATAACACCCGGCTGCCCTGGCTGCCCGGCATGCTGTGGCGGGGCGTAGCCCATGGGGTATCCCGGCTGCCCGGGCCTCAGGCCCCTCTGGGCTGCTGCCTGCTGCTGAAGTCGCAGCTGCTGCTGGTGCTGCTGCATTGCGCGGTACTGGTGCTGCAGCTGAGCGAGTAGACCCTGCTGCTGGGGCGTCAGACTGCCGTGATTCTGCTGCAGAAACTGCAGCATCTGCAGCTGCTGCGGCGTCAGGTAAAACGGTGGCCGCTGAGGCTGCTGGGGTTGTTGTGGCTGCTGCTGGACCTGGGATCCATCGTCCGGCTATAAGAGAGGAAGATGAGGGTGATTAATTGCTGGTATAGGTTGAAGGTGAAGGTAAGAGAGATCCCATTGAGCGTAAATTTATAATTGCATGAGGCATTGAGTGTGTGGCAATCTATTCGGTGGCGCTAACCAATGATAACTTTATGGCCAATCGTTTCTGTGATATTTGTTTTCAAGACTTTTAAATGTAAAAAGGTAATGTATTATGAAACACTGTGTTCACGATAAATATCCAACGTAACATTTTGCTGTTGTTGAGGACTTGTGTTTGAATGCAACGGTATAGAAACATTAGATTGTTTCGTATTTACCGTATTTACAAGGATTCATTTTATTGAATTCTTTATTTCTAAGCTTTCTCATTAACCAAATAGTATAAGTAAGTGGGTAGAACTCATTAACCAAATATAAGTATAAGTAAGTGGGTAGAACTTTGTCTTCAGTAGAAGTTTTTTTTTTGCAATGAGACTTCGAATCAGAGCTGAACTCATTGATTCCTATTCATCAAGGCCAATCAAACCATTCCTACTACCCAAAACTCAAAGCTTCACATTTATTCAAAATCCATGATGACCAATATATCAATGACACAAAATCACTCATCTCAATGGGCTCTGTTCGTCTGTCATTAAATAAATCGCGTATAACGATAATTAAAAAGGTTGCATGTGTTGCAAAAAACTGATCAATGAGAAAACAATAAATCACATCTGCGCATGCTGTCTGAGCATCGTATGTATAATATATGTATCGTCTATGCTAAGTAGCTCGTCTGTCTGTATGTTTAAAGCTTAAAACGCATAGATATATACAATAATAATCAGAAGAACGTATGATAACGAATAATAACAATAAAAAGAACGCAGTAGTAGTAGTAGTATTACTAAAACAAAATCATCAAAAAGAAATGCATTTTTGAATGCACATCTTCGGTTTTTTACAACTTTGCTTTACTCTACGAACCAGGTCGCTCATCATCATCACCATCGTGACGAACACGCAACGACGGCTGTGTCTCTGCGGAGCACAGGAGACGACGGCGGCAGCGGCGGCGAGGGACGTCAAATTGCGGCCTGTTCTGCGGGGGAATGCCCTCAAGTTCGGGTCATCACTCCTCAGAACATCCGAATCATCCTCCCCCGCCCTCCCGACGACATTGGAAAGGAGTTGAGGAAAACTTGGAAGTATGTGTATGTGTGTGTATTTTCGTTCGTGGTTGGAAAGCGGTTGGGTTTCGTGACGATTATCTCAAGTAGAGATCGAATTGAAATTCGTAAGTAGAACTAATGGAATCTAAATTTTATTCAATCTAAGAAACTTGTTTATCTTTGTTTTACGGTAAAATACAGATTGAATTATGTTGAAGAAATATTCATTGCCAAAAAATAAAACTAAATCTATTACAGTTACTGTATAGATGCTGCATTGATATTGCTAAGATGAATTTCGATAAAAAACGATTGAATTATATAACAACATAAAACAAATAATTTAATTTCTGATTGAGATAATGCACGTAGGGTCGCTTCCAGACCGTCGAAACTCCAAGTTCATCAACATTCCAATGGCGCCGGTAAGATAATGCAGGTTTTAGAAATCTGTTCTGCATTTAAAAAGATATAAAGTTATTAATATTTTTATGAAATGAAGTTAATTAAATCCCTTTCTAGGTGATGCTTTTTTCACAATACATTCGTCTGTTCTAAGAAACTTGATTCTTTCTGAATCTTTGTATGCCTTACAAAGTTTGAACAAAAATCAACTTCCGTTAGATATATTTATAATGTATGTATGATTGTATTAACACCAAGTACTTGAATTCAAAGATTTTAAAACCTTTTGATATTCTTCTTATAAGCAGAACGTCCCTCGATTAACTGATAACAAATCTGACCTCAAGACAAGATTGAATGCAATGGCAATATTAATGTTTGATATGAATGTAAAGGCAGAAATACTTCAGTAAATGTATACACTGATCACACAGATTCACAACAAATTCGTCCAAAAGTAAGCCATGAACTTTTAGTCTGTAATTGTTATCTCATCACCCACAAAGAGTTAAGAGGATGTGATAATACTGAAAAATGTATAGAACTAAGATAAGATCATTTTTTAATTGATTTTTCTTGGTAATTCTAACTACATACATAAAACTCTGGTATAAAACTGATTGTGCATTATGAAATATCTGTGACAATGACCATTTCACAATAAGGCTTTATCACTATATCTGAAGAATGAAATGGTATTTCACATCCTCGTAAAATTTCTTTTAGAAGTATGAAAGCTACTTAATACCAACTTTCTAATAATAAACTTTTCAATAATTAACTTTAAAATATTATTTTAAAATTACAATACCATCCAAAATTAACATCCGATCCCCGATACAAAACTCCAACGTAGCTCTCACACCCCTCGCAACCTACATAACGCCGAACCTCGGCCCACCCTTCGACCACGACGACGACGACAACGGCGTGCCTACCTTGAACCGCTTGTTGGCCATGTTGGGATTCTGGCCCTGAGGGTAGGGTGGTGGTGGGCCCGAAGGCCCGCCCGGGTATTTGTAACCCGGGGCGCCGGGCTGCTGCTGCTGCTGTTGCGGCTGCTGGCGGCTCGAGAGCTCCGCGCTGATCGGCATGTTCCAGGCTTCTTCTATCGACGGCAGCTGGCGACGCCTGCAGATAAACGAGTGCATAAGTAATGGGAATGCATTGTAGGTTTTTAGGAGGATCGTGAAAAACGTGCAACAGATGTTTAGGCGTTGGTTAAGATTTATCACAATTATATGCGAATTGTATATTTTTCTTGTGATAAATTTTAATCACTCAGAAATATCTCTTATTATGATCTGTTTCTCGATACAAAATAACTGTTAAAAGTGGATCTGCTTTTCAACTGTTTAAAAATTACATTTCGCATGGTTGTGAATCTTCATCCATTGTCAGAATTGTCACTTTAGTAGCTAACTGATTGCAGTTATTGTTCCTTGAAAATTTAAAGTTTCTTTCTATCTTCTGTTAAATCATTGATGAGGATGAAAATGTCTATATATATATACGTTAAAAGTTATTAAAAATTAATCAAGTCGTTTTTTTAAAAGACAACACGAATTGAACCTTTTGTACAATACATTAGAATTCGAGCAACTGGCAATATTAGTGTTTGAAATTTAACGTGGCATGTAATACAAAATATTTATGTAGAACAGACAGTAAGTATATATCGGCCCGATATTTACGTTTCGACTGTTCTGATAGTAGAAGAATGATGGCAGCGTTAACTAAACCATGATTATGAGAAGAATAACGGATATGACTGTCATTTGAATTAAGCAAAAATTCTAATTCTCGAAAATTAATTTATTATAAATTAGTTAACGATGATATTAAATATATTTTTTATAATTCTTTACAAAAAGTGAATAATCAATTATTTTTTTGGTGATTTCAAGTAGTAGCTTTTTTATATTGAAACATTTAATTTTTTTGTTATTACGCGTAAATATTTTTAACCAATTAATGAACAATTATTAGTCAATACACGAAAGATTATTATATAGTCATTTTGTGACACCAAATTCTTCCTATTACTTTCAACAATTATCACGATAAAAAAAAACATCAATACTCACTTAGTCGCGACAGAAGGCATGGGTGCTTGGCTGAGGTGGCTCTGCAGGAAGCTAATGCGCTGCTGGAGCGAGGGGTTCATCGGACCACCGCTGCCCGACTTGGCACCGCTCACCTGGCTGCTCAGCGAGCTGTTGGCACAGTTCGGCGTGTTGTTGTTGCCCCTATAAAAAAGAAAGAGGCACAAATTAATCGAGACTGCAGACGACCAACAGGCGTTGGATCACACGGCCAGGTGAGCTACTTTTTCCAGAGCAAAAGGTAGCACCTGAGTACCGACTTACGCAGGCGGCTTAGTTATGGTTTTTTGGTTTGGTGCTTTTTTGTGATTATTACTAGCGAGACTTACAGGAAGATAGATGGATATAGGTGGCACGTAATCGATCGGTAGCTGTGGATTATAAAAAGAAGAGCACACACAAGACAATATATACATGGGGAAGATACAAATGTGTTCTCTCTTACTGGTGTTTTTTTTTGGAAGAGAGAGTTGTCGAAGTGATTGAATTATAGTCGGATTTTACAATAGATGCGTGGCATACCATTCGACTGATTGATTCGTGGCTGTGGAGTTTGAAGAGAGAGGATAGTGAATAGAAATAGGAAATAGGAAGTGTCGCAAATCATCAAATCAGTTGTTCAATGTGATGAAAAGTAGTAGATTTAAATTTCAAGATTTAGGCCTAATTCGTGGACGAAAGAAAAAAATAAAATAAAAAGGTTTTCGTAGAAATGATACGAATGGGTATAACGAAATTTTGATAAAAATTTCAGCATCTTCTCTCCTCATGTCAAGAAATTCCAAGAAATAATAAGAAAAATCTGGCTAAGGTTTTGAAATTATTCCTATTATTTCTAGGTATTTCATTCTACCAAAAACTCGAGTAGTATGCATCGATCTTATTGTTACATTATCCATCAAGTTTACAATGTTAATATTTTTCATTTACGTCGTGGATACATATGAGAAGAAACGAAAAAATTGACATTATACCAAGAAGAGTGAAAGCATTACAGAGGAAGAAAGACAATCAAGTTATTTTTTTATCCTCAATATTAGGGGGGGAATGTGACATAACAATTTGATGAAACTTATCACTTTTATGGAAGTGTGAAGTTCAATAAAACTATTACAGATTGTACAAGGAAAATCTATCGAATGATAATTTGAGGTGAAAAAAAAACAATTATTGATCAACGTCCGTCCTTTCTAAGACTTTGGAGCTTGAGAAAGAAAAGATAAGTTTTCCAAGATTACTCCTGGTTATTCCCATTTTTATCGAAGATTTCACTACAGAAGAAATACCATATACCTACAAAATCCTTTCATGCTTGCTTACAAAGTGACTTATAATCTACTGTAATTCATTTGCTTGATACACGTGAACGTCTTGATGATGAAGCAGAAATCGGCACCATTGGTTACTTTGAAAAAGACATTTCTTTTTGTTTATTTATGTTATACATACTGTGAGAGTAATTTAAAGTAAATGTCATTGCGTATTCAAGTTAATTTCTAGATTATTATTTAATTTTCACGAGCATAAACGAGATACTTTCAAATCATCGATTAACGCGAATACGCAATTAAATTTTAGTTTACAAACAGTATACTCACTAGACATTTGATAATGAGACCTAACTGACATCTTGCACGTCTATCATCTTTGAAAACTCTGCGCATTGAGTATAACTAACTTTGGAATAATGCGTAAATTAAAAAACACTTTTAAAAATAATCAAACTTTTTTAATAACAAACTTTTTTCAATTGAATACATTAGTATAACCGTATTAAACTTATTTCTTCTTAACAACTAGAAACAACTCTAAAAACTAAAACAAACTAACAATCCTTCAAAACCAAGAAACAACTTAAACAATAAAAAAAAGCATCGTCTTTTGAAAAAAAAAAATTCTTCACGTCGTTTCACGAAAACACAAAGAACCAAAAAAAATAGATGTAACACTTTTCAGGATAACCAATGGTGCCGTCAACTGGATGAACAAACAAACGAATTCGGTATATCTCGACGCCCTACCTGGATGCGTTGACGTAGCAGGCTAATGCGTCCTTGGGCTGATTGTGGCTCTCGTAGAGGATGCCGAGATTCGTCCAGGCGGCCGAGTGCAGCTTGTCCAGCTGCACGGCGCAGACGTAAGCCTGTAGAGCGTCTAGCGGCTGATTCTGCTGCTGATAGAGGATACCTATGCTGCACCAGGTGTCAGCGTTGCCCTCGGATTTCTCCACGGAATTCCTGTCGGCAAAAGGGGCCGGGGTTTTGGTGCAGACACTGATTGTCGCTTATGTTAATAAAGTCGTGTACGTGTTTTGTGTTCATGCATTGGTTTTATAGATTATTTATATATATTATTCATGTTTATGTAGTGGTATGAGCGTGTACTGGTCGACCGGTAGATGTGGATTACGGGACGTTTGGTGATATTGACCTTTTCGTATTTTTTGTTCTTTTGATTGATTATGCTGTATGTAAAAACCAACTGCACCGTCTATTATAAACAATAAAGGATGGATAGAATTGTTTTAGACAATAAGCATTGAACCTATATATAGCGAAAAAGTCATACATATCAAAATCTGTTTGATTCTATATTCTGTGAAAGAGAATCATTTTAGACATAGAAAGCTTAATTGTGCATTGCATAAGTGTATAATAGAAAATGTGTTTCATAAAAACGTTTTGGTGCATTTCGTCTATTTTTATTATAGATAGATATTATAGACTTTTTATAAATAGAAAATTAAAAAATAAACGAAAAATATGAAAAGGTCGGTAAATACAATATTTTTTCAACAGGCTTCACATTGCCTTGATAAAGCATATATATAAACTATGTGAAACTGTATATCAACATCATTTTCGATTATCATGCACTTGTCGATTTTAATTTTAATCACCATGTATATATAAGCGTATGCAAATTCAGTAGCGAACGGCAAAATTAATGAAAAGCAAAGTACCATGAGAACACAAGCGATTGAATTCCGCAAATAAAAAATGAACAAAAAAAAAGTTTAGTGTGCACCGAAGAATATGCAACACGGTTGTTAAGCATGAATTAAGCGCAGAGAAATTAAGACATCAAAAGCATATTATTATGGCATGCCGAGTTTTAAAAACCACTGGGCCCACTTCCCACAAAGATAAAACCGAGAGAAAAAGAGAGTTCCTCGTTTTATCTGCCAGATTAGCCGTATCGCTTTATGACCGCGACCCGCTTACTTTTTATCGTACGCGCGCGCGCCTGATATCATCCCGAGGCTCGACGCCGAAAATTATTAGGAACAATAATAAACGCGCCTACTATGCTTTTTAAATGGCGTGATGCTGGAGGAGCAACACAGCGCGCGATATCTTTACGAGGCTAATTTTATTATCTTTACGCGCAGTTATTACACGCGGCCGACGGTTATTTCGGAAGGCCGAAACGACGTGTGAGTAAGTTAATGACGAGGTGCGGTTGAAGTGATGCCGTATTTGATTGCCGATCTTTACAACTGTACGGGTTGGCTGCGTTTTAATTATTCTTGTTTGGAAAGTTATTGATATTGATATATTTGAAAACATTTAATATTGTAATAAAGTAGATGGAATTTGGTTTGATAACGATATTATACCGGTTCGTGTCGTACATAAAAAAATGCTAATAATAAAATAGTAATGGTAAAAATGTTTTGTTATACTTTCAAGGTATTCAAGTGTTACTATATCTACGCGATACTTTCAACATCCTTAAATCCAGAAAATGTCAATAATCGAATACACAAAATAAAATCATAATATCAAAACAAGAATAAAACACATCCACCGATTCCCCCTGATCAAACCACAACACGAACGTGCGATTCATTAGACAATTCCCTTAATCACTCTCCGACAACATTTTTATTACCCTCGTTTAGTCTTAACAACCGGTTCAACGACCTACACCGCCACCTCGATCGTCAAAATTTGTCAACCTCCCATCTCCTCGCCTACAAAAACCGCACCGGCAACGCCAGCTTCCAATTACACGTATATATCTCCAGGCGCGCGTACGCGATAATCTAGCGTAGCTCTTCAGGTATCCTTGCCCGTCACGTAATACCTCGTCGACCGGTCGCTTGCTCTGCTGCTAGGCAAAAAGACATAAGTAAGCTGCGGCATGTGCGCTCACCTGTAAGCGATGAAAGCATCGTGAACCTGTCCGGATGCGGCGAGACAGCGGCCGAGTAGATAGAGGCTCTGTCCGCTCTTAGGCTCGGCCTCGATCGACTTCCGCAGGCAGTTGATCGCGATCGCTTGCTTCTTCTGCCGTGTCACCTCCAGTACCGCCGAGTCAACGACATGGTACATCCATCCTGCAACAGAGATAAGAAGAGTGAGTGAGCGTGATAGGTTATGCGTGCGGTGTCTTGTGTATATATGTATAGAGGGTGACGAAGGAGATTTTAGGGTGAGATTGGGAGGTCGTTGCCGTACGATCTTGGGATTTTTCTGGTAATGATGGTGAAGGTTTTCGTAAGGTTCGTTTTCATTTGGTGTAGTTTCTTTATCCTGGCTTAGCAGCTGATATGATACTTTAAGGATGAATAATAACGACTGGCATATCTACTGTAGCCGGCTTATTCGTCTTTTTATTATTCCCGTGTATTATCGTTCGATTGCGTTGAATCTATCGTTACATTTTTTTTTCTTTATTGTTGTTTTATAAGAATCAGAAAACATTATAGATAGGAGGCAATTGTATAAGGAATCTAAACATTGTGATAGCGGTGTCGATAATCTTCTGGAAGACATTTTTATCAAATTTATAATCTTGTTCTATCCTTGATTTTTTATTTCTTCAAAAAGACAAAAGTTCTTACGATGAATCTTAGATACGGTTGGAAAAAATATTCTATTCTATCTAATTTTTGTTTTTAACTGACATCCGTAAAATACAACTGAAAATATACTACTGTTAAAACGTTTCATACTAAAAACGTACAACACTTTCTATCTTTACTTTAAAATTTTTATTCGATGCTCACAAAGTATTCCAGAATACAATATTTTTCACACCTTACCAACCACACATATTACTTCAAATAATTGAATGAAAAATTTCGTAATCTCAACCATCAAAACCCTCCACACTACATTGCCAAATAAGGAAAATCTCCCTCCACCTACTTCTACCATCATTCAAGCCTCCTTACACTAAAAAAGGATAGTAGCCATCTGCTTTCTCTCTCTCATCTCCAACCGTCATCCAACTCGATCCTCTCCCAACTCATCCGTACTACTTCCTTAACCTCTTCAGCACAATTCACTAAACTCTTCTTCTTCCTTCTATCACCAACCTCAACTCAAAGCCTCTCTTATACACTATCACCACCTCCAGGGTGCTCGCAACTTTCCCACCGTGTCACGCACGTACACTTACGACACTAGCACTTACACATACTTTTGGTAACTTATTCACACAGACGTACAGCTGCTGCCATCGCCACCGGCGCACGCACGCGCGTGAGTATAACGTCTTTCAGGCTCGAGCGTTCGCGCGACACTAACGCGCGTCCGGTTTTTCCTAGCGCAGCAGCAGCACCCCTCGCTCAAACGTCTAGCCTAGACAGTCACGTAGGCACCGAGCGAGAAAGAATAGTCAGCGCCAGAGAGAGAGAGAGGAAGGGAAGGAGAGAAGGACAGACCGATTTCCGCAGGTATAAGCAGCAGTAGCAGCAGGCCCTATAGGGTGGCCACTTTTCTCCCCCTCCTCGTCTCTCCCCATCATACGATCGGATAGCGCGCTTCCCCCGGCTTGTACTCTCTCTCTCAGCTGTATGGAGACACACTCCCACGTTTAACGCGTGCGCGCGACACTGCACGCGTCGAATGCGTCGTAGAGAGAGAGTTTTATATTTTATTTTATATGTCATCTCGTAGTAGTGCGTGGTGAATTTTTGGGGGTATAGATGGGGGGGATGATGGTTTTCGGAGTAGAGAGACACTTGGCGATGAAAAATTGACAGTGGTGTTTGAGAAAACAGTTGTCATAAATTTTATAAGGGCGACGAAGAAGAAGAGCAAGTTGTGCTTTTGTGTTGCGAAGAGTTTGAATGCTATGTAGTTTCAAAGTGTACTTATAGAAGTTTGAAATAGAATTGTAATTGACACCGGAACTTTGTGTATATTTCGTTTGAATATTGTACATAGATAGATGCGGATAAACGTATTTTCTCTATAACGTGTATCTATAACAAACTTTTATTAATAGATTTGACATTATTATGCATAAATTGAAACAAAAAATGATATAGACATAATGGACAGATTTATTCCCGGAGTATCACATATACAATTGAATTAATCACGATGTACCTTCTTAGCCACGTCAAGATGAAATTACCGATAAGCTCCACTCGTAAATCACGCGGCATCACCCTTTTCTCTCCCAATCCCACATTTCCTCGCCTCTCGTCTTCCTCAAAGCCCAACTTCAGACACCGTCGAAAAAAATACTTCACATTTTTCCAGCCATTCATGCCACTCCAAGCACTATAGCACCACCATTCGGTCTGCATTTCCCTAAAGACGTACAAAAGCAAAACTCAGCTTACACTATACAAGTGTCCTATACGCCGTGTAAAGTATTATTTCAACGTCGTCGTCCCTTTTCTCACAGGAGCGATCTCGAATTACGCCTCCTCCTTCTCTCCCCTTTCCTACAGCGATGATGTAAAGAAAAGTTACAGAGAGGGGCGCGCGTGGGGAGAATCGGAATATAAAGTCGGGTGAAAATACTGCTGTTGCTGCTGCAGCGACGCAGGCGAGAGAATTAGCTCTAGCGCGGTGATGAAGGGGTGCTGCAGTGCGACACGCGTATGTGGGAGAGATTGAGAAATGGCGAAGGGGGTAACGATTGCGACACGCGTGCGCGCGTTTGTATTAGGCTTTTTCAGAAGGGATCTCTGCATGTGTGGGTGTCTTTGGATGGGAGCTAATTTTGGATGGTCTCGAGATCTCTTGGGATGTACGAGTGATGCATGCAGTTCATTATTTTTCAGATTGGCTCTCTGCGGGGTAATTAAATTGATTTTGAGCGCGCAGAGATTTGTGTTTTAAGAATTGGATGGAGAATAGATTTTCGAATAAAATTTAATGATCGATGGGTTGATATATAGTTTATATATAGTTGTTAAAAATTCTATAAATTGACTGTTGAAAATAATATGACCGATGTAAAAGTAAATATAATCATTATATACTCAAGAAATTTAAACACCGCGATAAACTTATGATTTTTTATTTTTAGAAAAAAAAAGAAACTATCAGACACACAAATCTAATATACACTACAATAACCCTAAAAAGTGACTATAGTAACCTCAGCAAAGTCCGTCGCGTAACGTACATCCACATTTACACACCAAGCCCGGCAACTGCACGCCTGGAGAGCGAAAGGGGAGAGAGCTAAACTCACTAGGGAGAAAGAGAGAGAGAGTACGCGACAATTCTGTCGCATTAGCGTTAATCGAGCGAGTCGGACGTTATGAATTCGGGACGCGCGCGCGCCAGTGGAAAAAAATCATGGCGCGTGCGTGCAGTGCATCGCCGTGGGACTGTAAAGTATGTGTATATATGTGTGTGGCCTCGGGCTGGAATTCGGTGGGGTTAGAGCGAGAAGAACGATTGGATTATTGATTGGTGGGAGAAGAAGTCAGTGACATTTTCGTGGGAGAGTTAGCAAGAGGTTGATGTACGGGTGGTTGGTGTCTGAAAAGTGGGTTAAGTGTAAGTTGAGAGTACAATGTATTATTTAAATTATAATGAAGAATAGATGGCAGCAAGGTTGAGTCATGAAAGTTTAAAAATGAATCATTTTCAAAAGACTTTCTATACTTTTGTACAAAATACAGTACAAAGTTAGTATAGCTTTTGTAGAAATTTGACTTTGTAACTGGACGTTTCCTTCGTCCTCTGTTCCACAACCTACTTCATAAATTACACAAATATCAAGAAAAAGTGTTCGAACAATGAAAGGACGGCCAAACAATAACACGAACCCCTACCATATAAAAAACCCCTCCAACTTCTCAACAGTAAACAAACACAAATCACAATTACCTCCATTTCTCCGCCCTACATACCTCATCGAAAACAATCCGAAAGACTACTATCTTGAAAGCAAAGAAAAAAAAAACTTCCGCACGCGCAAATTTTTCCGAGCGAACGCTATAACACACTTTCGCGCATGCGCAGCAACATAATATAGCCTCCCTCCGATCCACAGCCACGGAGCACCTGGAGAGAGCGGCGCAGTGCCCTCGGGTCCCTCTTTCTCTCGCGTTCTTTGTGATGACGTTCCACTGCTGCTCTCGTTTCGCGTGTATGTATATGTGAATGTGTGAATGCGAGCGCAGGCACGTAGGTATATATACGTCGGATAGGTGAATGGAAGCTATAGGGGTATAAGGCAGAGGAAAGAACGTTGTTGTGTTGTGGAGGAAGAAAAAACGATTTTTTTTTCTGGTACGCTAGAAGAGAGTGCGATGTTGTAGTGCTGTGGTGGAAGAATTTTTCAATGCGATTCGGATTTGAATATAAAGTTTCCGTAGTGTTGTGTCGATGGTGCCACAGGTTTATTATTTCTGATGAAATATAATTTCTTTTAAAAGAATATAAAAACGTTAAAATAAAGTTTCTATGATTTACGATTTTTTTGGTATAATGGTCTCTAAAAAGTAAAAGTGACGTGTATACAGAAATATAAAAAGTTAGTTTCTCTTTTTTATATAAACGGTTCAGTCAATTACAACGGTTATAAGCCACAATAATCCCAGCGCGCACTTAGACCCCAACATTTTTTATCAAAATCATAACAACGCTTCACAAAACACATGCTTTCAAACATTTCACCATCATCAACAACAACAACAACACACTCCCAAACATTAATAAAAATTTTCAATTCCGCTCTCAAAAAGGCACACACCAACAACTCGTAAATCGTACAGTCACCCATACTACACACACCAGCGTGTTCCACCATCACGCGACGAGCCTCACTTCCGAACCACATAAAAAACCTTCCGAAAAAAAGCCCTCTCCATTCTCCTTGGCAACACGTGCGCGCGACCACCTCGCTCTCTCCCGCGGAGAGAGAGAGAAAAGTCGTAAAAGTATACGGGGCCCATAGGCGGCGGGCCCTAATGCGCTGTAAATTGCTGCAGCTCCAGGTCCGTTTTTTTTCTCGCTATGCGCGTGGGCGAGACACCGAACCGTGTTTGTAAATATATATACACATGGGGCCCGGCGTGCGGAAATAGACTGTAAATAAAAATAGCTAGAGGCGCGTGAAAAGTGAAAGCACGAAGTTTTTTGGGCGTGTATATATATCTGTGTGTGGAAATTCGGCGTAATGTGTTTGGTTGTATAAGGAAATGTGGCGGAAGAGACAGGCGCGCCTGGTTTAATGGAGATGAATCGTTTTTTTTTCTAGATGTGTGTATAGAAGTGGTGAAAAAGTCGCTTCAAGTGTGCGATTAGTTTTGCGGGGGAAAAAAGTAATAGAGATTTCGAGGTTGGAGAGAAGAGAGGGCTTTTTGTCATTTTCATTTGGACGAATAAAAACGCGAAACATATAGTTATCGTGCAGTGCATTAGTGATTGCATACACTTCGATTCACAGTCGTTTTTGTCGTAATGATGCTCTAAACTCAATTGCATTGAATAAGTCAGTTTTGTATACGGTATTACGTAATCACACGTTTGGTAATATAATCTCGTTTTTCAGTAAAAGTTTCTATATATAGTTGACATCAAATTAAGTATGATTGCTCGCTCTATTTCTTAATACGCTGATTTTATCAAACCAAGAAATATTTCATCGAAATTTCTTCAATATTTATTTCTTCCAAAACGATAAAAATACTCTACACCAAGGTACAACCATATATACCAGTGCTCCAAAACCCAGCTTCCACCTCAATTCGACCCTCTTGCAGCAGCAGCAGCAGACTTTCATGTGCACCGCGCGCGCATGCACGCGAGCTTAGAATGTGCGGTATTCTCCTCGGTATACACGCGGACGCGCGGGGGGCAGGGGAAGAAGTACCGTTGGCTCTTAAAATAGCTGTGCTCCGTCGCCGCGGAGGCTCCTTCCCGGCTGGCGTGATGCAAGTGCGATCGCGATGAACTTGGTGAGGTTTTGGTGCCGAGAGGTTGTTTGTATATTCAAATAATATATACGAAAATCTAATACTTTCTATCAAGCAATAATTATATGTTTCAAATTGTTGGTTAACTAGATTTTGATTATCAAAGTGTGCAGCGAGGATGTACGATGAATAACGATGATATGATTTTCATTGTTATTCGATGGGACACGCAAGCCTTTTAACTTCATCGATGGGATAACAATTGAATTCGGCTTTCAGCGTTGATGCGAATCGCTTCAAACAGAAGTCCTACAAATATTTCATTACGAATTGTCAAGTGAATTCACAAAATTCGCGTTTAAATGAAGTTTGCGGCACGTTTGAAAGCTCGAAACCTGTCTTTAAAGATTGATGCATAATAATGTTAACTCGATTGAAAACAATTATTCTTCAAAAAAACAGGTAAAACCGGATCAGATATTTATATTGTTAGTAAAAAGCATATACATTGATTAAACTAATTTATATTTCAACAACTAATTTAACTTTACCAGAATATTCAAAATCAAATCTGGTTGGAACAAACGAACATCATCTCTCTGGGTTTTATTGAATTATTATATTCTATTCTATTTCCAACTTCTCTTCCACATCGCACATTCAACAAAAACTCGCCACCGACACACAATGCACAAACTTCAGCCCTCCCTCACAAAAAAAATTTCATCTTTACCACAACCACCCCGACCTAAAACTCCACCGGAACCGGCCCCCACCACTTCGTCCATTCCCACGTGCAAACTTCACAGCGAAGGGCACACACACACGCGGTCTCGTATCTTGCGCGAAGTATGTAGGTCGCGTTCTGGCCAGTTACTCGCGGGGGGTCGAGCTAGCGCCGGCGCACGCTATCGCGACCCCGAGGACGCGTGCGGCGCGATATAATTATTGCGAGTATATGACGTGAGAAGCGACGACGCTGATGCCACGCGGTGACCCGGCGTTACGTTGCCACGATAAAGTGACGCGAAGTTGTTGTGGGGTTCGTTATATAGTGAAGTAAGGGAAGAGTTGGACGTGTTTGGTAAGTTTTTTAGTTTGGTTTAAATTTGAGGAGGTGAGTAATTGATAAAATTATGTCATTTTGGTGGTATATTTTAAATATACAAAAAGGTTGACGTTGTAGTGTAATTTTCTAGTGAAAAATTACAATCATTGTATCAATACACGGTTGTAAATGATAATAATTGTATAGTATATACGAGTTTTGGTTTCTATAAAAGAATAAAAGTGAATAATTTTTTACCGAGTTTACAGGGTCGACGAATTTTGTTTTATTTCAGGCAATCGGACACATCGTTGCTCTGATTAATGGAATTCACTCGACGTGTACGTGCATCAATTCAAAATACAAAACGTTCGCTGGCATTTAAATTTAAAAATTGCGGAAACTGGATAAAACTGTTTTATCAAAAAGAGTGACACTTTGCGTCAATTTAAAAACGAATTCACGCCCCATTGGGTTTAGTACGCTGGTTCAGTGCAAGCGAAAGTTCATTTCACTTTGGTTTCTCCGAGCAATGAAAAGTGTGATGTCATCTGAATTTCAAGTCAATTCTTACTGCACCGTAAAACGTTGCTGTTTTATTCAGACGAATCGATTATTAAGGCACTTGTTGATGTATATAAAATACTACTTTTCAAAACTTCAAAGAGGAAATTCAATACTTTTAATCAAATCATTTTCATTAAAATTTAGCTCGTTTAAATCAAATAAAAATATTTCGCTCAACTTGAAGTGAAAAAACATATCCAACACATACCTATCACTGCTAAATCTTTTAAAGCTCGAAAAGTTAACATTGAACTGCGCGCGCGAGCGCTCCACTTCAATTTTTCAGTCCGCTCTCACTCGCCGGTAAACTAGTATACTTTTTCTCGGATTCAGCGTTGAAAGGCTTCGTTAGCATTGAGTATCGGAATTGGCTTCGTCGGATATCGGTTTACTCGAAAAGCGTGCGCGCAATTGATGTTGCGAACGCGAAGATTTAACGAATAATGAATAGTAATCAGTTACGCTTAATATTTGCTGTTTATATCAAGCGAGGATTAAATCGTATGGTTAATATGTGAAAATTGATACATATTGGTAATGTTACAAACAGGAAAGCGAATTTATTGTACTTGTAGAAGAAGATTCGTTCATTATAAACGAAAGAATTTTCTAATTAAAAGTTATTATTTTAAACGCATGACTAAATATTTCTCCTTACTTTTTCTTTTATTAATAGAATATCCTTGTTAGAATTAATTAGCTTATGAAAGTGATTCATAGCTTACACATATAAGCGCACTATACGTAATTAACTTTAACTTCAATTTTCTTCTCAAGGTCTTTCAGGATGGAACATTCCATCAAGAGACTGCTATAAAAATAAACAGATTATAACTCTAGATGTTAAAACTAATGGGTTTAAGTTATTCCTATATCGTTACTGTTTTATCATTTCTTTTCAATAAAATTGATCTAACCGTAAATAGATGAGATAATCTATTTCCAACAAACCAAGAACCTGAAGAGAATTCAATTTATAATTATTCTTAAAATACAATTACTATTTCCGCAGCTGGATATAAAAAATAACTTCCAATTTCTTTATGAACAACAATACCACAAATCCCTTCCACCATACCATCTCAAAGAAAAAAAAAATCCTCCATTATCTCCATTCCAAAAGAAAAAGAAAAACTTTACTCTCCCTTCGTCCCGACAACACAACGACGACGCAGCACCGGACGTCGCTCGCGGTTTCGCAAGTCTTTAAACTGCCATCCACACACATACATATACGTGTGTGTACCATCTGCCAGGCCCATCGTCGCCGCCGGACGACGACAGACGGGGAAATCGGGGCGCGGCTGTTTGTACAAGTGCTCGGTCTCGGCGAGGCCCCCGAAATGCGGGTTGCGTGCGATGGATAGTTGTTCTACCCGAAGGACAATTTTTGCGGCCGAAGTGGGCGAGAATGCGTGATTAGAGTGATTTCCACCGGGATAAATTGCGGGGTTGAATTAGAAATATGATGGTTGTTGGTTATATGCGACGATGATATACGGGGGAATAACATCTGCTGGAGAGTTGAGTAAATGGGTAGGTATATAGGCTTATTAGACGTTTGTTTGCAGTGTCGAGGTATCGGTGAATGATATAGGTGTTGAATTGGTAATTGGTGAGATTAGTATAGATATGTATATTTTGTCTACTTTTTTTAGACGAGGAAAGTATTTAAAAGAGATTAATTTTATAGATGAAAATAGTTGCTATAATGAGAAGTTTATTTCGAAGTTATTTCAATTTAGATTGATGAATTTCCCAAATACCGCGGAAATTCGCTCACAATAGAATCAACCGCGATGCGGTTTATATATAATTAAATCGCATTTTCTCATCCTACATTTATAGTCTATTATTCGATAAAGCGCGAGACTTTCAAATAAAAGCTAATCTATTCAATCGGCTCGAATCCGTCACATCGCCCGTATAAATACATTTTTAAACATGCACGTCACAATTCAAAAATACCCCTCGCTCACTCAAAACCTATCGATTCCTGTCCCTCCCGCACCTCCTACCCTATCGGAACAACCTCGCGTACATAGGTACACCTCGACCCTCCGCTCGAGACGAAAAACCTACCATCGCGCAGGTGCGAGTAGTATAAACACACCGAAACCCGAGCCACCCTCAACAAAAAAAAGAACGAAGAAAAAAAAAGAAGAAGAGCGAAACCGAAAAGAAGAGCTCCGTGCGCTTGCACGGTACTATTACAGAGCGCAGCATAGCTGCGCGCGCATCCCTCGTTTCCGCGCCGGCGCGTCCCCCCACTATACACTCACTCTGCTGCTCAGAGCCCTGAATAAATCAATACACGTGTCTGCCGAGCCTCCGCTGCAACAGCGCTGCGTCGAACCCTTACGTATATATATAACATGTAGCCGAAAGCTACGCGAACGAGGAGAGGGGAGCAGCGGGCGGTGGGTAAACATGAATGTGGAGGAGGAGAGAGTCAATAGTCGCTCATATATATACGTGGCGTTATACTGCTGCAGCGGCGTGCGCATTCCGAAGTTTTTCGGAGCTTTCGAGCTCGATTGCGCTGGTTTGATTTCATTCGAAGGGAAAGTGGGGGAGAAAAAAGGGGCAAGAAATGTTAATTTCGGTGGTAAGTTGGCAAATATTTGCCGGTGACGGGATGGTGCGTTTGCAAAACATGATAAATTGGATTTTAATGAAATTAAATGTATAGGGGGATTAAACGGTGTCGTGTGTACTTAGCAATTGGAGAGAATGCGGTTGGGTGGTTTTATAGTGAAATTAAAATGGAAAGATGGGGCTGGGATTTTATTA
>UXGD01001659.1:0-32380 GCA_900474315.1 Torymus auratus
CAGTCCGGTAAACCAAATTGGTGTGCAAGACACGGTATCGTCTGGGGATGAAAAAAACTGTCTAAAAAAGGTCCACTTTTGGAAAAAAGTTAAAAAGTGGACTTTTTTGGAAATTGTTATTCATCCCCAAACGATACCGTGCCTTGCACACCAATTTGGTTTACCGGACTGGTTTTCTAGGTTGAAAATGAAGATTCGCCACCATGGCTCGTTTATGTGCTTAGCACGGTATTTTAATAGCGGCAATAAATTACTTGAAAAAATGATCTTTTTTATAGTCAAAAGTTCTAGAGATATGCCCATATATATAGTTTTGAAAATGACGTAACTGTCGTTGGGAATGGCGTTGGTATAAAAGCTGATAATATCCATATATAAAAATTCATTATAAATTTAGAATAAAATTTTTTTTTTTTTGTTTTGGATGATGATTATATCGTATTGGATAATAAATATATAAAGTAATTGTTGAAATTGTCTATAATAATTGGTCGCTAAAGTTCGGGATCATCTGCTGAACTCGTTAATATATAATAACTCATGTTATCGGGCATGATCATTGACCATATATTATTGTTATACTTTATACCGCACTCTTGATGTTGTCTCTATAATAATTCGACTAATCATGTAAACATCAATATCCTTCTGCTAACATCAGCAGTGTTGATGTTAAATTTTGATATATCTTTGTATACAATTTCGCGCAACTATATTTACATGATTTGAAATTTTCCCCTCTCGTCGATTTACCAATACGCAGTGTCGCGTCGCCAACTAAATGAAAAATCGAGAAAATTTCAAGATCCAAATATCGATACCTACATAACTATATATATTATTCCCCCTCTAAAAAAACTCTGCCAAAACACTTGACGAAACTCTCACTCTCTCCCCACCCAACGTGTCTCCCCCTCAAAAACTCCTCCTAATCACAATACCCCGTACAGGTGTCGAACGCTCTTTCTCTCTCTCTCTCTCTCTCTCCTTCCCCCTTTCTCTCTCCCACAACCCATCACGATTAATAGCAGCACAGAGAGAGAGAGAGAGAGAGAGAGAGAGAGAGAGAGAGAGAGAGAGAGAGAGAGCGTTCGCTTGCTCGTTCGGCCGCTTTCTTCGTCGTCTCTCGCTCGCGGCGTGGGACTCGTATTCCTGGCCTTGCTCCCTCTCTCTGGCTGCGTGCGAGCGACCGGCCTTGTTCGTTTTCCTCCTCCTCCTCCTCTCTCTTTCTCTCCTCTTCTCCGGCCATGGTTGCTGCTGCTGCTCTACCGCCACCGTCTCGATTTATTTTTGTGCCTCTACACCGCCGTCTCGCAAATAACCGTTCTTTCCTCCCTCTCTCTCTCTCTGCTATATAGCATCCTTCTTCGCGCGATGCGAACGAACTCGCGAGCGGCCGGCGGGAGTAGGAAAAAGAAGCGTTGAAATCGAAAGGAATCTCGGCCGCCGTAGACGCTTTTGTTCCTGCATGAGCATAGAAAGATGGGAAGAGAGAGAGAGAGAAAGAGTCTGTCTAGTCGTAGTCGCTGATCTACTGAGGAGAGGGGTTTTCGGGGGCGGCGTCACGGCGTCGCGGAGAGAGAGAGTCAGCTCGCAGTGTGTACGTCGTGTACGTGCATTGATCAATAACTCTCGCGAGCGGTGCGCGCTTTGCTGCTGCTGCTAGGTATAGGTACCGCCGTCGACGCTCCGTAATCTCGCGCGTCGCTCCAGGAGGAGGAGAAGGAGGAGGATGAGATTGGGAGAGAGAGAGTGGCGACGAGCCCTTTGCTGCTGCCGATGTGCCGGAGGCAGCGCGCTCTGGTTTTCTTCTTTATACCTCGCCCCGTTGGGGAAGCTGAAGCTTTCTTTACGCGTTAAAAGTATATAGATAAGACGGAAGTGATGGGAGAAATAATGATTTCTCGATGGAAGTCTATATATTACGTATGGGTATATTGTTGCTAGAATGTCAATGTCTCGCGGCAGACAGTGTATAATATTATAAGTAATGTGCTATACGCGAGGCTATACATCTTGGAAGACCGTAATAATACCCCGTTGATGTGTATTATGCGCTAATACGACTGCGCGTTAATTTATATATATACGTGCATGCATTTTCGCTTCCCCATCAAGAATCGCATTACCTATATATACTTATATCAATGACTTGTCGTACTAAAGCTCTCTGCTTCATTAACTCTCTTAACCCAAACAAATCATCTATTTATATATATACATACTAATCGTCGTCTGCTATATATCTCTTATACCACCCACCCTTTCCTCGACATCCATCATACTAACCATCCTCCCCCAAACTCTAATTAGTATTTTTTTACGCTTCGGGCGCGTTAATTCCAGTTCGAGCGAGTCTTTTTCCCGCCGCGCAGAGAGAGAGAGGGAAAAGAAGCACAACAAGTAGCGCAAGTTTCTCGCAGCTATTGGCTTGCGCAACGCCCGCGCACGTTGCAGCCGCCACAGTAAGGATCGATCGCGCGGTCGCGGATTTCCGCTTCCTTCCTTCGATGTATAGCTGCTGTGTACATATACGTGTATAATATATATGTAGTGGACGGTGTGATTTTGACTTTTCGACGGTAGCTAACAGCTAACGATTTATCGATTGCTGTGTATGTGTGTGTGTGTGTGTGTGTGTGTGTGTGTGTGTGAGTGTGTGTAAAAGAGAGAAGGGGGGATAGGTGCAGTTGTATATGACGGGGGTTCGATGTGTGAATGGGGTTTGGATTTCGAGTGGTGTGATTGAACTGTTTAGTGTGGGGGGGTGTGCGGATTTGGTGAAAGAATGTTTAGACGCTTATTAATATATTCTGTTGGGGCCGAATTGGGTATTGTATATGTATGGAATAATATTAGTAACTCTTTGATTTATTTTTATAGAGTTTTATAAATGCTTGGGAATAAGTGTATATTCAGTCTATAATACTAATCGAATATCCGTAGCATATGTTACGACGTGAAAAATATAGTTTCATTTTTTTTTTAGTATATTTTCTAATATTCATATAATATTTATATGACTTGCTTTTCCTTTAAATTCGAATGAGCAACAATAATTGGTATCGTGCATGATAAATAAGTTCGAAGGCATGCCCATATTCGTTTGAAAAAGTACATAATAAACGACATGGACTTGTTCAAACATAAATATTCGATTGTTATTCGACTTATTTTCAGTTTACCGGAGGTGACCTGATAATTTACTCCGAAGTCATATCAGTTCATTCAAAAGAACGTTTCAACAATCGTTTCTAATCTTACCCACGATTCAACCTATATGTATATATATCCTCTCCGCCGAAATGCCAAACGAAACCGCACTCTCTACATTATACGCGAGAGTGCAATGACACATGGGCGCGTGTTCTCCTCCTATATATATTCGCGTGGCGCACCCACTGCCCCTCTTCCTCCCTCCCGCACAATTTATTTACGTTCATATATATACAACCGCTGCGTTCACTTCACTAAACAAAAAAGGGTAAAAATGGCTATATGTGTATTTACCTGCGCGCGCGCAGTGCCAACAACCCCCGCGCGCACGTCGAGAACCTGTTGCGCGCGCGGGTGTGTTTTCACATGCGCAGTAGTGTAGTCGCGGCGTTGATGCTGCGCTCGCGCGCGCATATCATCGACGAGGGGGCCGCGTGCGAATATATAAAGGAAAAAGAAAAAGGGGTAGGAAAGAGAGGAACGAGAACGGACGTGGAAAAATAAACGGGCGACAATCGACGTATGGCTGCTGCGAGTGAAAGGGAGGGATATATATATAGGTATGGATTCCATTCATGGGGTGGTAGGCGAGACTGGGCGAGGTCGGGAATTGTGTGATGCGCGTTCCAGTTTTCCAGCGTGTCTTATTGTCTTATATGAGAGTTGGCTTGGCTAGAATATCGTAATGTAAAATATAGTGAAAAATCACTACCTCAGTAGTTAAAAGTCGTGCACTTTCGCAATAGTGAATATGCACTCCGAAATTGTGTAAAATAAGGTTAAATTTGGGTATAACAAAAAAGTTAATATACACTACTATATGATGTCGTCCACCATTTCGGAGCGAATATTTACTATTTCGGGAGTGTGCAAGTTTTGACTACTGAGGTAATGATTCTTCACTATTTTGCATATCGAGAAACACCGTTGGAGACTAAGGTGGTTATTGCATTATAGATTTTATATTAGCATTGTTATAGTATATTATATCGGTAAAAAATTGTTTGATAACTTTTAAAGTTCAGTTGATGTCGAAATCCATATATGAGCGACGTTCTTGACAATGGTGATGATTCTTAATTGGAATTGCAAATTTTCTTCTATTCGTACAATGAATTAACATATATTTATACATGAATGTATATATATATACGTTCGATCTATTATTTCATTGAATCTGTACATACATATTTATATTTTCCAAAAATTACATCTTTTACTCAGAAAAATAAAGAACCATCAACCCTTAAATTTATGAAAAATAACAATCAGTGCTCCGGCGAAAATAAAATTTAGCATAAAGATGCAACCTTCCCATCAAATCCATGTGCCCATCAGCAACAAAACTCAGGCATCGACATTCTAAAGTCTCGGTCGTCCTCCCACCCGACTAACCACAATCCGAACTCTCTCTCTCTTTCGCATCGGCGCCGCGAGCCGGTCTTTACTAGACCGAATCTTCCTCGCCTCATCGGGCGCGCGTTTGCCTCTCTTCGGGTTCTCTCTCTCTCCCCTATATACCCACGAAGAGAGGTCACGGAGTGCAAGTCGATACTGCGCGAGCAAGCGAGTGAGCATAGGCGAGCGCAACTCCATTCGCCTCCGCGTGCACATTACGCGCAATTTATTAGAATGCGTTTCCGCGCTCCAAGTCTAGATATATGTGTGTTTGTGTATGTTTGAGCCCGTGTCGTTGTTGTTTAACAGCGTAGTGGAGCGAAGTTTTAGGATAGGAGATAGTGTAGAGGTGGTTCGATAAGGATGGTGAGAGGTACGGGTAATAGGGGTTAGGAGGTTATGGTCGGGTTTTTCATTTATTTTTAGTTTGGTATTGGTTGGACATTTTAGTGTAAAGCTTTTCTGTGTAATATCTTTCTTTTTTCCGTTGTCGCGGAAATGCTATTGTTTACGAGAGTATATCGATATACTATATATACTCGGTTAGAATTTTGATTTTTCTCATACATGCAAGTGGTATTATCGCGTCGTAAATGGGTATATAACCACGCGGTTCAATAAATCGAATAGTTGTCGCTACGAGAACCAGGCTGATGGCATTTATTGGAAATAATGTTCAATACAACACCTTATATGTGATAATTTACGCTGATCTGACGTTATACAGTACCTACATTACTATCGCAAATTATTTTACGAGAACATAACACGTTCGACTAGTAAAAATACACATTGTATAATATATCTAGACATTATATATTTTTATTGACTTTTATACATTTTACATGATGCAATCAATACGATGTATATCAAATCTCTGCATATTTATTTTTCTGAATAATCTATAAATCATTCCGTTTTCCTTTGCCCTCGATACCTAGGTACTGCACATCTTATTTCCAAACCTACATTAACTCACACCACCCCAACCTACAACGAGGATAAAAAAAAAAAAAAAATCTCTCCCTCTCCCCATCTCTGCTATCTATGCAAATCCGAGCCCCAAAAACTAGCTATATAGACTCTTCTCTATATCACGTCGGCGAATCTCTCGGTCTGCGCTTATGCGCCCTAGGACCGACCGCGTTCTCGGAATCTCGGCGGTCTACTCGAAAATCGGCAGGTTATAGCGGTACTACTCCTTTAACACACACACACACACACACATCGTTATACACAGACACCGCATATATACGCACACAGTCTCGAGAATGAAAGGGGCGTCGAGAGCGCGACCGAACGAGCGAGCACAGCGACAGACTCGATTTTTGCCTCCTCCGTCTCTCTCCTTCTTTCGGTTAATCGCGCCTGCCTGCCTGGCCTGCCCGCCGCTCTCTCTCTCTCTCTCTCTCGCAAAGGTTCACGAACTCTCGTTCCTCGCCTCCCTCCCCTCCCTTGCTCCGCGTCGCGTCTGCTCGTCGTGCGCCCGCTTATTCTCCACTCAAGGTCCCTTCTCTCTCTCTTTCTCTCCGCTCTTCCGTTTTTGCAAATCCCAGGATCTCGCTCTCTCTCTCTCCCCCTTTGCGAAAAATTCTCGGGCCTCCCCACTCCAATAGTGTACGGGCCTCACAGGGTCCCTTCTTCTACTTCTTCTTCTTTGCAAAAATCTTCCGGGGCCCCCGACGACCGACCGAGAGGGAGAGAGAGAGGGATTTCGTTTCTTTTCTCTCTTTCCTGTGTGCGCGTGAGCGAGCGATACCGAGGGGTGCAGGCTGGCTGCTGCAGCTTCAGGTGTGCGTGTGTGTGTGAGAGGATTGGGAGCAGAGCGATACTGGTTCATTAGCGTGAGAAGTGGAAGGTTGAAAATTTTGTAATTACGATGAGTTTGGTACGAAATTTTCAGCTGCATTGATTGAACAGTTTTATAGAAATACTAGATTGCTAAAACACCTGTTTTTGAGTATATATATAAAATATATAAGTTAAGGTTTTTGGTTTTACATTATAGCAGAGGTATAAAAATTCGAGTTAAAGGTATACAGTTTTTGGATCCGCTCACGGGTTTCAAACAACGCGTACAAAAGACACAGCGGCCTTAAACTCGAAATCCCTTCACACATTAATATTAACAACTTATAAGTACTCGAATTTCCAATACAATATTTAGCTCGATGGCGATACCAATACAATATCGTAAATTTAATTCTCCCCCGTCCGACCACACGATATTATTATTACCTCCAATACGTATATGTATATACACGATCCGAATAAAAAAGTACCATAACATACTGACGGACGTACATTTACGAATTTAAAACTTTCATTGTCCAGCTCTCTCTCTCTCTCTTACTCTCTCGAGCTGGCACTTTAAATATCCGAGAGCGCCAGGACCCCGCGGACCTTTTCTACTCAATGGTATACGTGCGCACAGAGCGAGCGAGCGAGAGTTAGTAGAAAGAGTCTAGGATAGTCCGGCTAGACGAGCCGGCGCGCACCGCCGGCGACAGCAAGCGCGCTATGATAATTCTATGAGCGAGCGCCATGCGAGTGCGGCTCTCGGACAGTATAATATGGGTAGGGGTATCGGCCGCTGGCATTGGTTGAACGAGAGAGAAGAGAGAGCGAGAGAGAGATTTAAAAATTCGAAATGAAAATATGGATATAGAGAGAGCGAAGATCGATTTTGAGAGGTTTTCTTTTTGTCTATACCATTGTTTTGTGAGGGTTGAGAGTGCTTGATTCTTATATAGAAAGGAGAGTATGGAACTTTACTGTGTATCGTGTGGTTATAGATTATAATGTTGTAGTGTATAGGTACTTTGCTTTCTATAACTATAGGTACATAAGTGTACCATAAATAGATATTATAAAAGGTATACATAAAGTCTATGCATTATTAGTAAAGTAAACCACCGCTCCTATACACCAGCAGAGATTTCAAATTTTCAAAAATTCATCTCTTCGTCTACCCACATAAAATTCATTTTCTATCTCTCTTCTATCTCCCCTCGACGCACACCACGCGGTCCCATCCTCTGATGTCAAAAACCTGCCGCTCTCTCTCTCGCTTCGCGCCAAAAATCCACCACCGCGCGCAATTACATCTCTGTCTCTCTCTTCCTCCACCAGCGAAAAAATTCCTCATCCCTCCTTCGTCTCTCCCTTGCGCCGTGTGTATTACGCCCTGCTATAGGCGGAGCCCCACTACTCTCTATACGAACGCGCGAAAAAGCCGCGCGACGGCCGCGAAGAAAGGAGAGAGAAACTGGTCGTCGTCGTCGTCGTCGTCAAAGTCTACATCGGCGGCGGCGCTGCCTACTACGCGTGCATCCCTACCATCACCACTACCACCACCACCACCACCACCACCGCGGCGGCGTCGTCGTCGCTCGGCTCGCTGCACCTCGCTCGCTGCTCTGCGCGCCAGTCCAATTTATGCATTACGGCTATGTAGGCACGACGCCGCGCGGGCACCCAACCAACACCAACCAAAAAAAAGCACCACCAACTTAAAGAACCTGGCGCGTGGAACAGCAACAACAACAACAAGAACAACAAGAACAAAATAAAGAGAGAAAAGAAATTTGTTATTTGTTATTTTGAGATATATTTTTTACTCCGAGAAGAAAAAAGTGTGTGACCAAAAAAGGAAGGAAACCAAGAGAGAGAGGAGCTGTTAAATACATATATCATCATCATTGTTATTCTTTGATTCTCTGAAAAACACGCATCGAAAGTCGAAGCGCTGCGCCAGTGTGATATATATATATAGTTGTTGAACAATAATAATAAGACACGACTCCCTCTCTCGCTCTCTCGCTCTCTCTCCCGCCGGTGAACAACAACAAGAACAACAAGAAGAACAACTGCAACAAGTACAACAACCAACTGGTGTGTCTCCGCTTTCGACGTTTGGAAAAGGATAAAGTTCTCTTTGGATAAACAAGTTTTTTTTTTTTAAGTGCAACAATAAACAAAGAAAAACAAAACAAAAAACGGTGTGCTACGGCTATACTTTGAGGAAGAAATTTCGAAAAAAGACTTTTAGTGTTTTCGAGTGGATAAAATAATAAGTGTGCAACAGTAAAGAGCAAAAAAAAAACACTAAACATACACCCATCACACACATACACATTACTACTCCCTCCCGACTTTCTGTCTCACCTACCCACACACCTATCCTTATACTTCCTCTCTCTCTCTCTCTTGCTCCCTTTTCGCGCGCTCCCAAACAACAAACTCACTCAAACAACCACATTTATACACACACACACACACGCCGAAATTCGAGAGTAGTGCAAATTCGAAGATCGTCCGCGACTCGCGAGTGCCTACACAGCGCGGACACCACTACCACCACCATCATCAACAACAACAACAACAACAACACCAACATCATCAACATCAACGAGATCAACGACATCAACACCATTATCATTAAGAAGAAGAAGACAACAACGCGAACCACAACATAGGATCGTCATCAGGAGCCACAGCGTCGGTAGGAGCATCACCACGACAACGAGGCCGAAGAAGCGAAAGAGGATAGCTGCCCGTAGGCGGATGGCAAATAAGTGTTCCTTGAGCCCGGGCTAGATCCTAAGGAGTAGTGGACATTATTATTAATATATACGTATAGTAACCAGCGACAATAGAGCAAAAAAGCGCCTGTACCCAAGAGTAATCTCGAACGCGCCCTATCTCTGTGGCGAAAGTCACACAAGACACACAAGTAGAGGTAGAGCGAGAGAGAGAGGGAGAGAGAGAGAGTGGGATCAAGAAAGAGGGACACACACACATTCACGACGTCGTCCTCGTCGTCGTCGTCGTCGTCCTCGGACCGGGTGGTGGAGCAGTCAGCAGCAGCAGCATCATCGGGCCGCCGCCGCACTACCGCGTGTGAATATTACCCATTAATAATCTATATCTCTTTATCTTCTATATTACCCCTAACCACAATATTCCCTCTAATATAACTAACAACACCATCCTATAAACTACTACTACTAGTCTATATCTATATCTCTGTACGGTGCGCGTCTTTCTTCCTCTCCCTCTCTCTCTCTCTCTCGCTGTGCTGCACCTGCATGTGTGCGTGCGAGAGAGCTTGCCTATAGAGAGAGAGAGAAGCAGGACGGCTGCCGCCGCCGGCGGTGCGCGGCGGGGGAGGAGGAGCAGCGCGAAGAGGAGGCAGCGAATACTACTATACTAGCCGCACCAGTGTCGTGTCGTCAGAGGGCGAGCGCGCGCCCGTGTATATATGTATATATACACGTATTTATCACGGCCATGCACCGCGCCACCGCGAGTTGATATATATATATATAGTCATATTATAAGAGTGTGTAGGGGCGTAGTATTATATAGAGTTGGGTGTTCGATATATATACACACATAAGGCGGACAACGACGACGTTGTGTGTATATTGTACATATATATATAGGAGCGCGGGCGAGTGTAAGAGAGGAGGGACATCGGCACGGACGCATCACCGTGTTCGTGAGAGGCTATATACTGCACTCTATATCGTTCCATCGCAGCTCGTCCATTTGTCCTCGGTTCGTTCATACATATATACCCGTACATTATATAAATGCTATATACTATACTCTCTTTCTCTATATTTTTTTTATCGCACCCTCTTATCGCTCGCGCGGGAGTAAATATATATATATATATATATATAAAATACACGCGAGCCGCCCGCCGCTCGCCGACGTTTTCGTTCATTACCCGTGCATTGACATCGGCGAGCGAGCGCGCTTGCGCCGTGCATGCAGCCGGCGCGCCACAGGTATATAATACGCGCGCGCTCCCTCGCATATATCTATACAATATACACATACCTATATATATATACATGTATGTATACACACGATATCCACCCTGCACTCGCGGTTCTATATAACTCTATGTATGTGCGTATATTTTTTGTTTCCCACTTCGCGTGTATATATATACGGGGTATGTGTGGAGGAGAGAGAAAGATCAGCAATGCATGTATATTGCACACCGTGTAGATGTGTGTGACGAGAACGCGCGCGAGAGAGAGAGAGAGAGTAGAGGGCCATGGTTGCAGTTGCAGCGTACTTTCACTCGTGTGGGAGAGAAATATATATATATGTTGGAGCAAAGTTCGGTGCTGCCGTGTACGAAAATACCACCCTGTATATTGCATTCCTCACTCACTATTGGATGCATATAGGCATTATAGAGTTTTCCCGGCTGACGGTTTCCCGGCTGTTACTACTGATTTTCCGCGCCGGCCGGTCGACCGCTGAATGCCGGCTTTTCCACGCGGCTCTCTTTATATATACAACTATACTGAAATGAACTCAGATGCGACATGTGTATAAATGCAAAGCTCGTGTCGTGTGTGTACAAGATATCGGCGATACTTTTTTCGCGGATCACCCGGTATACGGAGAAGCGAGGTTACTCGCCGCGCGCACGCTCGCCGCGCCGCTGCCACCGTGGCGCGCGCCGTCGCTATATATTCGCGAACACGCTATTCGCTGCTCCGTCTCTCTCTCTGTCTATCCTTCTCTCTTTTGCCTTCAATACTCTCGTGCCGAAAACAGGCGCGAATGTATATAGTATACAGTGTTGGTGCAGCAGTAGTAGTGTAAGTAGTAGAAAAAGGCTTTTCCGGCTAGACGTGGAATGCCGGCAGTGCATATATATACCTTTTCTCTCTCTCTCTCTAGCTTTCGCGCGCGCACACGCGTCTAGAATATCTCTACTCTCGCTGTTTTTTTTGCTCGAGCCGCCGACCCGTCGTCTTATCTGCGTGAGCGCGCGCTTCTATTTTCGAATTCTTCCCCTCCCCTCTCACTCGTCGTCTGCGCGCGGCATGCTACATCACGGGTGTCTTAAAGATAGCGATAGCACGCGTGCTCTCGTCGTCGTCGTCGTGTCTTTGTCTCGGAAATTCGAAAAAGTACGGTAGGGATTTGTGAACGAGAAAGAGAGGGAGAGCAGAGAGAATGCAGCAGCGAGCGGCGACGGTTGCACCGGCACGCCGAACGAGAGAGAGAGAGAGAGAAAAGTTCCGGCGGGGGGAAAAATTGCATGCGAGCGAGCGCGTGTGCACAAAACGGACGTAATAATGGGCATAAAGGCCTGTGCAGCGCTCAAAAGGAGAGAAGGGAGAGGCAGCAGCAGCAGCGTTTTATTTCAGTTGCACACGCCCGTTGGTGAATTTGTCAAGTTTTTGCCAGCAGAGAGAGAGAGAGAGGCCAGTGATGCGCATTCCGTCGGTGCACTGCCCCGCGAGCCTGCACACACACACATACATATACTCCCGCCTCCTTCTTTCTCTTTTTTTTTGGTATCTTTGCACGCGTGTTTGCGCCTATGTATTATAAGATTTGCATCATTCACCCCGCGCGAGCGCGTGGAAATTCGCGTAACGGGGGAACAGGTATATGTAATATACGAACAGCCGTATATATATATGGACGACAAAAAAGTGCATCGGGTTGCAGACTATATAAGAGAGCTGCCTATACATATCCCCTCTCTCTCTATCTATCTCTCGTTCGTTCTCGCTCCATTGATACACACATACAGATACACACAGTGGTCGGTCGGGGTCGCAAAAAAAAATGCTGGAGGAGATATATATATATATATATATATATAGGTAGCTCGGTCTCGCGTCTTGTCTCGAGGTTGAGAATCGCAGGCGCGGCGGCGGCGACGACGACGGCAACGCACGAACCTAACGAACGGCCGGGCGAAAGGAAAAAGAGAGTATGTATATACATATATATATATATATACAGCGCGCAAGGAGAGCTCGGGGGGAAGGGACTCGCTCGAGGAGGGGAGAGAGGGCGCGCGCAGAAAGAGAGAGAAAAAAAGAAGCCGAAGTATATACACTCGCTCGGTTCGTTGTTCGGCCGGCAACCTAGTGCTGCATATTGCATGGCTATGTATGTATGCATGTGTGTGAGTGAGTGAGCGCGCTGTTGCTTCTTTTTTCCTCGGTTCTCGCTCGCTACACAGACCTCTCGTGGTAGTCGCTTTTTTCGTATCTGTGTGAGTGCGTGTGTGCAGCAAGGGGGTTCGTAGGCACCAGCCAATCGGGCGTTGCGCCCGCCGGAATCGCGAGAGGTTCTGCTGTCTCTCTTTCGCTCTCCTCTTCCTTTCGCGGTCCTTCTTTTCTTCTTCTCTCCTACCTCTCCTGCACACGTACACACACGTAAACTTAGAAGTATGTATAATGCGTGTACGTGTGGCTTATACGTACACTTGTGCACACTTGGCGAATTTCGGTGCGCGCGGCGAAGAATGAGATTTAAATTCGGGGATTTATTTGTTGTATTATGCGCATTGTGCACACGCCTCTGAGCTCTCTCTCTCACTCTTTTTTCAAAGACGACTCTCTCTCTTTCTCTGTCTTGCTACTTCTTTTCGCGAACATTTTTTGTACGTGTATATACGCGCATGTATCGCGACGAGGTAGAGAAAGAGACGAGGATTAAACCAGCGTATAATGAAGCACATGGCGAAATTTAGCGTGCGTCAGATGATGAATTTTTCAATATAGGTAGGGAGAGAGAGAGCGAGAGAAAAGAAAAAGAGAGGAGTGAGACGGGGAAAAAATGTTTTTTCGAATTCGACCTTAGAGAGAGAGCAGCGCAGGTTATATACATTTTTTTCACTTCGCGCTCGCGCCGCGTCTGAGCAAATATTTGACATGTATATATATCGAGTGTGTATGGGTATACTTACATATACACGTGTACGAAATACTTAGGCGGAACATCTGTAACAATGGAACGCGCGCGTGGGTATGACTGTTTATGTATGTGTCATTTCGCATGAATTTTTCATTCATTAGCACGGCTCGATTATTAATTTATAAATGACTGGCCGTCGTCGGGGCCTTTGCACCGGAATTTTGCACGGTGATGATGCCCGCTGGCCGTGGAATCATTGTTTCTCAAGGTCTCTCACGAGTTCGGGCCTCTGTGTTCTTTTTTTTCACGAGAATCTGTGGTAGTAGGAAAGTAGGCACTGAACTTTTGGGGAGATCGAGTTTTAACCTTGAACTGGCGTTTACGTGACGAATGAAATAGAAAATATATAATAAAAACGGATTTTTGTAGAGTTGAAAATTTTGGCACAGTAAATGAAGTATTTTTTGCCGAAATAGACAGAAAAAAAATCAAAAATTTTGAGTAACCTTATACGTCATTTCCGACATAAAGAAACGATGATATTCGCCTAAATTCTATACAAATGAATATTTCCAACAAACCACTTGCTCCAAAATTTTACTCCTATAACACTGTGCTCCGAAATTTCACGCATTCCGCGGCATGCAAATCTCCGGCACCGATCGCCAGCAATAATACAACCTCGAAGAGAACAAACAAAAAAAGACGAATCTAAAACCGCTATCAAACCGATCACGGTCAATCGGCCTTAGCACAGCACACACATCGCCCATTCAACAAAGGCTTGCGCGCGATGATTACGCGTGATAACGTCTCGCGTCCGTGAAAACAATGAGTCCGATCGTCATATATTGTGCATTTACTCCTTCTCGTTCTATCGCCTGCTCGCCACAGAGATACATGCACACGTGGCCACTCATATATATATAATGGTACGTCATATAACATGCAATTGAACTCTCGAAATCTCCCGTACCAACATACCACCTTACGCGCAGCAACCCCCGAAATGTTCACCACCCCACCTTTACTCACTTCGAGTCTCCCCCCTCCGTACGCGGTCTTTCTCTTTCCCCCCGCTGCATCTTGGAGACAATTTTTCGCTGCACCTCCACCTCCCCCTATACTCCATTTCGGACGGGAATTGGCAACCGGCGCTCGTTCGCGTATCTTTGCGCGTCGGTTTGTGAGCCCCGTAGGTTCTCTCCTCGCCAATCCTCTTTCTCCCTCTCTCTCTTTCTCCTCCAGACGCGCGCACAGACACACACACGCGGAGTTCGGTCACGTTTTCGCCGTCGTCGTCCCCCTCCGGCGCTCGTCGCCATTTCCTCGCGCTCACTCGTGCTCTCTCTCTCTCTCCGTGTGTTTTTTCTCCCTCCCCTCCTCCTCTCTCCCAACATCGCGCCGCCGCCGCGCCAGCAGCAGCAGCTTAGCTCGTCGTGGCTGGCGGTAGCGCGCGCCAGTCTGTCGTGTCTCGTCGCCCTATATGTGTGTGGCACGCACGAGAGAGAGAGACAGATAGTGATTGCGCGCGCGCGCGTGTGTGTGTGTACATAAAATAGGCGCGTAAGCGCGCACGTGTGTGTGTGTGTGTGTGTGCGAGAGAGAGAGAGCGGCGACGACGCGCTCCGAATTCGCGCCGCTCGCACAACACCGCGGCGATCGGACGGACGGACGGTCTATCTACTGACATCTCCTGCCGCCCCCCTACCTCCCCTAAACGAGGTAATAATCATAATGGTGCATCATCATCTGTCAAATATAACACACTATGGAAAAGTATAATAGGTAACCAAAAGCGGGAAGAGATAACGCCTTTCTCGGTGGCTATATATGTGCTTAAATACGTGTCTCTGTGTATGTGTGTGTTTGTGCGAAAAAGGGACGCGGCGGCGTGGCACGGTGGCGCCGCGCGCGAGATTCGCACAAGATGGAGAACGTCGCGGCGGCCGCTACTATACGGCGACTTGCAGCGCCAAGTAGAAGAGAGAGAGAGAGAGAGAGAGAGAGACCGCGAGAGAGTGCATCGAGCGAGCAAGCGCGCGTGCAGTTTCCGCGCGCCCGCGTCACTTCCAGTCTCGCGCACAGTGTTGCTTGCTTGCGCGCATTCGAGAGTCCGTTGCTCGGGCGGCTGCAGGCTGCGCCTATATGTATATATATCTATATAGGCTCCTCGTCGCGGCTTAATATTAAAAGTATACGTGTATATATATACACACGTTATATGCATCGTTGTCGTGGTGCTACGGAGGACGATTTGTGCAGTGTGGTATTCAGTACGAGCCGGCCGGTGTGTATATGTGTGTATGTGTGCGCCAGTAAAGAAGAGAAAGAGAGCAAGAGAGAGAGAGAGGATAAAAAGGCGGCCGGATGCCTGCGAGCTATTGTTAGACCGTTGCGGCTGTCTCTTTTTTCTCTCGCGCGAGCGAACGAACGAACGAACGGGAGGGCGAGTGAAAGAGAGAGAGAAGCTTATCGGTCCGTCCGTTGCACTCGCTCGCAAAATCTCTCACACGGGCGTGAATCTCTATCGGTGTGTTGTATGTATATATAGGTGTAAGTGTGAGTCAGTGTTATTATCGCGCGATATATTGGCTCTATATGTATACATATATATGTATTCGTATGTACGCGTGCGTATATTCGTGTATGCAATAGTAACAGTGGTGTACGTGTGCATTGTATGCGTCGCATATGTCCGGAGGGAAAATCAGTAGAAAAACATAGGCGAGGCCCGCGCGTTCGAGATTATAGGTATAGAAGAAGCATATCCTGTCTGTCCGTCTGTCCCTACCGCGCCTCGGACTACTTGCAGGGCGGCGGAAAAGCCGGGAGCGCTTTGTGTGCGGTGGTGGTGGTAGTGGTAGCGGTAGCGCGCACTTGCAGTGGTAGAAGTGCAGCGAGCGCGCGACGACTGTGATGGAAGTGGCGGGGAGGGGAGGGAAAATATTTTGGTCCGACGCCTGGCGCAGCAACGATGATGGCGCTTTTCCGTCGTGTTGCGCGCGATCGTCTTCTCGCGTGAATTTCGCGCAGAGCAGCAATTATAAATGTAGCGTTGTCTTTGTTTTTTTTTTCTTCTTCTCGAGTATGAGTTCGCATAGGCGTGTGACAGATTTTTTTGTTTTTTTGGTTGGGTGGAGAGGTTAGGGCGATCGATTCTTTCGTAGTGGAAATAGAGAGAGGAAAAGTGCGGATAGGAGTCTGTGAAAATTTAAAGAGCCCGCTTCGTTTGGTTTAGATTTGCTAGAGATTTGGGATTGAAGGGGATAGTTGAAAGTGTAGCTCGTTAGATGGTTTGTAATAGCGCAGCTGTTTAGGAGCTGTGCCGCGAGTAAACGGATTTGCGATCTCGCGGATTGATGAAATTTTACCTGTTCATGATAGATACAGAGTCTGCCAAATGTAAATTTCATAATTAATATTATAAGAGTGGTTAAAGAATTTTTTCAAGCCTTATTTTAAATTGTGCTGAAAATTTTATATAATACATCATAGATTATGTAAAGTTTCAAAAGATTATTAATCATTTAAATTTATTTCTAATTATCAAAAATTTTCGAAAATTGAATAACTAACTTTTGGCTTTAATTCTTTGTTAAAGACATGGCAGAGGGGAACGGGGAAATAAAGTCCGAGGACAAACAGTCCAAGGAGGAGATGGAGTACACCGACCGAACGGAAGACTACTCTAAGCTCATACAATATGGGCTGAATGAGAAGGTCGCTGCCAAGCTCGATGAAATCTACAAGACTGGAAAACTTGCTCACGTTGACTTGGATGAGAGAGCCTTGGATGCACTCAAGGAGTTCCCTGTAGATGGAGCGCTCAATGTTCTCACACAGTTCCTCGAATCAAATCTGGAGCATGTGTCCAACAAATCAGCGTACCTATGCGGAGTCATGAAGACCTACAGGCAGAAGAGTCGTGCTGGTCAAGGAACTGGCAGCACTAGCACAACGCCAAAGGCACCCGATGAAGATAAAATTAAGGTGAGTTGAGTGTGATGTGATTAAGCATTTTAATGATTTTGAAAATGATATAAAATAGTTCTAAATTCTTTTCTGTTACTTTGGTAATCTATAAGAAAACATTTAATTGTTAGATGATACTTGAAAGAACCGGATATCCTCTGGATGTAACTACTGGACAAAGGAAATATGGAGGTCCACCACCAAATTGGGAAGGCCCAACACCTGGCACTGGTTGTGAAGTAAGATCTAAATTATCTTTTCTGTAAATAACAACCATTTATAAGTGTCACAATATTCAATAACACTCTTTATAAAGGTATTTTGTGGAAAAATCCCAAAAGACATGTACGAAGATGAGTTAATACCTCTATTCGAGAAGTGTGGAAAGATCTGGGACCTTAGGTTAATGATGGATCCTATGACTGGTACAAACAGGGGATATGCTTTCATTACATTTACAAATAGGGATGCTGCACAACAAGCTGTCAGAGAGGTATGTTAAACTCTTTTCATTCTTCACACAACTGTCCTCCTTATATCATGTACAATCTTATCTTTTCTCATTCCCATTAGTTGATTACCATGCCGCTATGGACTTATTGGATCTCTTTATTTATTTATTATTTACAAAATTTCTAAAAATGTTACAAAATTGTTATTGCTACCAGAGCCTACTCTTAATCAAAATGTTTAACACTCATCTTATTTTTATTTTCACAATTTATCTCGTATCATTTTTATAATGCACTTCAAGTTTGCATCTTAAAATATTGTCTCATTTTTTATTTTTTTTTTCTTTTCTTTTTTTTTTTTATGTTAAACATTTTATTTAAGTGTTAATACACCTACATGTGGCTTGTTCTGTGTTCGTGTTTTTATTCGTGATAGTAGTTATATAATGTGTTTTAATACATCCTGTTTGTCAAACAATCCTTGAAAAATAAAATGATATTTTAATTAAAGCCTTTCTCTCGCAACAATTGTTTTTACAAAACTTAACGAACAATCCACATAAATTATTTTTTTTTTTTTTTTTTTTTTTTTTAATGTATATGTCCCTGACCATTTTTATTCATAGTTCAAGTACATACGCATACTGACATCCAACTTGTATCCCGAAACAAACATTCTTGTGTTGTGTATTGGAGACTTGAACAACGCAATATTAACAGTGTTCTACGGATGAGTTTCTTTTCCAGCTCTCCTCTTTGCTCAGTGGGCAAAATTGGGAGTGGAGAACCTTCCTGGACAAAAAAGTAAAATGAAAAAAGAGCAAAGCAAAATTTCAGGCAATTAATTGGTTAGGGGTGTATTTACTTAATTGGTCTTAACAACTTCATTGGACAGTGACAATTTTTGTAACAAAATTTTGCAAAGAAAAATTGGTTAGGCTAAAAGATTTGTTTACAGGAGTGCACAAGCGTTTTATTATAAACGCTAGAGCACAGGCCGGTTATCTTGTGAAGATTCGAGCGACAATGCGCGTATGTTAAAATGGAGATTCACGCCATGCTATTTATAATTTCTTAAATTTGATAATCAAATTATTTTTTTAGTTATTTTGTTTTAATATTTATTTACGATTATGATTTTTGCAAAATCCAAGGACATTTTGGCAACTCAGTAATTTCTATTTTTCGTTTTCGGATTTTTTTTCTTTTTTTTCGTTCGAAAAAAAGAAGAGAAAAAATGTGAAAAAATGATGAAGCACAACAATTTTCTCTTTTACTTTTTTTATTACTTTTACCGATACGGAATTTTCTTTCTTTTTTTTTATTTTTTATACCAAATTGAAACAAAATTAGGCATGTGTGTGTTTTTTCTTCATCCCACAGCTCGATAATTACGAAATAAAACCCGGCAAGAGTCTGAAAGTAAACATTAGTGTTCCTAATCTACGACTTTTTGTGGGGAACATACCAAAGTCAAAAGGCAAAGAGGAGATCTTGGACGAGTTTGGTAAATTAACAGGTAAAGTGAATTCGAGGCGTGTGTTACCTATACCTTCAAATACCTACCTTTACCTGCCTCTTCTTACTACCTTTGTAAACTAAAGTAAACAATAAGAGAGTGGTAGCTTATAAGTAGAGTTGGTCTGCATCATTGCTACGAGAACTATTTTGTCATGTATATCACTTCGTCACTCTATAGTGCATTTATATATAATATGGAGCATCATCGATGAGAGAAGACAGTTGAGCGCGAACGTGCCAAAAGTCTCGTCTGATCAACGAATGTTCTCTCTATCTCTCTTTCTCTGTCCTTTTTTTCTCCGTCGATGGTCAGATGTCAGATTAGCGTTCCCGCGATACCTTTCACAAAGTCTTTTGTTATAAAGGAATAAAGAAAAGCATATAATAATACTCTTGGTCAGTCTCCTTGCCTCTCGGTTTATTAGTGAACAGTAAAACACCTCTCTGGTCCAAGTCTTCTATTCCTCTCATATTTAGGTTGAGTTATGAGTTACATATTATATATGCCCGGGAAAAAAATTGTATATAATTATAGCGTATGATAATAGAGGTATTTCTTAAATACACAAATATATGTAACATCTGATAGTTAGATGTATTTGTGTTTAAAATTAAGTCGCAAAGTTGTGTGCAATCTTTTTCACAGGCGCATATGCATTTATGAGCAATCTCTTTCCGAATTTTTCATGGAATTTTCTCGTGTGACGCAAACATAGATAAAAAAAAAGAGTATGAAGCAATATATATTATTCTAGTTATTTACATATACGCCTTTCTTTGTCTTCCCGCTCTCCTCTGCATTTAGAAGTACATTTTTATATATTATATATTTATACGTATTTTCGTCGCTCAGTTCCTCCTTTTCTGAAAGCCTGCAGTCTTTTTTTCTTTTATTTCTCACTGCTTTTATCGATTCTATACCTTTAACTTTTTGAGCACTATCGTATGCCGACTTTTTCTGCGACTACATAATACTTTTTATTACATAATTATATATACATACATTTATTGCCGATGCATTTTGAGTGCTATTGTATAAGTTCGTTTTCTATTTTCTCTCAAATATAATACAATGTGTATACTTATGCGTATACACCATATTTTGCCGAACTTGCGTGTATAAAAGATAATGATAATAATAATACGTATATATGTCGATTGGAACGCGGGCTGGAAAAAAGAGGAGCAAAGGGAGTGACGGAATGAACATGTAAGAGCATTTGTATTTTTGAGTAAGAGACTGTAAGTAAGCAAGCGAGAGAGAGAGCCCGGGCGCGTTTTTGTGATGAGAGAATCTTGGATGATTCTTTAGATTTAAGTTGGAGCGTGATTCAAAGAAATAAAAAAAAACGTGCACCGAGCCGAAGTTATTGTTGGGAGTTTATTATTACTACTTCCTACTTTGGTATCAGAATTTTTTGTTTTTAGATTTTTTTCCGGCTATAATTTTTAAAAAAAAAAAATTTTTTTTTTTTTTTTTTTTTTTTTTAATTTTTTATTTTACGTAAGTGCAGGCTATATTTAGTTCTTTTTTCATTCAACTTAACATACGTGCAAACGTTGTTACAAGATATGTTGGAGTTTACTGTATTTGTAAAAATTTCTTACATCTTTTATGATTAATAACATATTTATATAGATTAAATTTTTTTTTTTTTTTTTTTACTATGGTTTTTTATAAAATTTAAAAAAATCGCATTTTTGAAATATTACGAAATTCAATGCCAAAGTAGAAATGTATATGCGCAATTTTACCAATGATTTGCTTTGTCGATAAATAATAAGAAAAAAAAATGGAAAAATTCTATAAAATATGGTTGACAAATCAAAATTCATGACTAAGCCTCAAAGCATGGGGGTTCTGGGAGACCTGCGTGGACCTGCTGGGGCGTGAGTGGCTCGCTAAAAAACAGACAGGCACTCCCACACCCACCTTGCATACTTACCCTGGCATCAATATCATCATCATAATCATAATCACAATCCGTTTCCCTCAAAATTCATTCAATAGTATATACATTAGCAACAACTCTCCTCGACTTCTCTCTCCTCTGTGTATGACTTATCCTCTCTCGTGTCCTCGAAGGTCACTTGTCACTATTTTTTCGAGAATATGAATGAAAAATTGTACAAGCAAAAAAAAAAAAAAAAAAAAAAACAAGCAGAAGAGAAACGAAAAAATAATTCTAAAAGAAAGACACAAAAGGAACTGAAAGACAGACAAAATTACAAAAAAAAAAAAAAATAAAATAAAATAAAATAAAACGCCCCCACACGGTCAGTCACAGCGCCAATATAAGCAAACGATCATTTTTTTTTCACGTGAGAAACCGACAAGCTTAATTGGCACTCTCCTTCCACATTATTCTTACAGCTGAATGATTATGAGATTCGGAAAGGGAAAAAGATTGGTGTTACCGTATCTTATAACAATCACCGCTTGTTTGTGGGAAATATTCCAAAGAATCGAGACCGAGATGACTTGTTCGAAGAGTTTACAAAGCACGCACGTAAGTTGACAATTGCCCTTAAGAATCAGCAGGCAGAAAAAACGTTACTTTTCCAGTATCATTTTTTTTTCTTAATTTTTTTTTTTTGTCTTATTTGTTTCCTTGAAAAAAAAAGAACGAAATTTTAACGTGAAAATTAGTGTGAGTGAATGTTTATGAAGTGCAAAGTAGCGAGAATGGGGGTGAAAACAAGAAATGTGGTACAACTTTGATAAAAGTCCAAGAAAGTCCGCCCTTTAAACAACTCTTTGTGGTACACTTGGGACGAATTTTATTTATTTGTTTTATTCATACTTTGACAACCAGCAAAATTAACTCTCTGTGTACGGTGATACTACAGCCACTAACAAACTGAACTGAACATCTGTACCTCTCTGTGAATTCTTGACATAATCAAATAGCGAAAGATTTTCTGTTTGTGGGTGTTGATTAAAAATCTTTTGATTAGAAACATTAATATAGTGAGAGATATTAAAAGAACCTAAGATTTTTCTTTTTAACATAACACTAATTATATAACAGATTAATTTTACTGCAAGAATTTTTACTTTGAACTCAGGACACTGTTCTTGCTAATTATTTTTAAATCATTGAGCTAACTGAACAGATGTGAGGACATTTGTAAGTTTCTTGCATGCTCACTGCTCCAGAGTCTGGATACAGAGAGGAAAAATACCCGACTGACAAAAGCACAAATCCCAGAGGCAAGTGCCCGTGGTCAAAGGAGTAGAGGATCCAAAAGAACTATGATTCAAAGTCAAAATTCCAATTAAATCATGTACAATAAAATTGGATGATTTTTCAAGATCCTAGCACGAAATTTGTTTTCTTTTGTCTGTCGATGGCAGTCTATTATTTTTTATTTTTATTACTTAAGATTTTTCTCTTTCACAGACTTTATTGCATGTTATTTAAGTAAGAAAAACGTCTATGACTTTACAAACGGTTTTGGACTATCCAATTGGCAATTATACACTTGGCTAAATACAGTGTTTCACTACTTGAGCGTTAATTATTTCAGTCGATTATAGAGTAGAGGAACGTTGGGTGCGTGCGGTCAGGACTGTTTTTTAGTTGTATCAATTAGTTGGGTGTGTATACTGCTTTTGGGTTTGTTTATGTTCCTTTTTTTTTCTTATTTTTGTTCTATTTATTTATTTTCCCGTGTGTTTTCAAATGGTGGAAGAAATTGAATGCGATTGGTGTTTTTCTCTCTTTTTAAAAAATATTAAGTATCTATTTGACAATGCGAGTGGTAGGTGCCATGTACTATATAATGGAATGGTGCTTTTAAACTGAGAGGAAGGAGAGTTGAACCATATAACCCCAGAGAATAGAAAAACAAAAATGCGATGAAGATTTATTTTTGAAGATTTTATATACTTATATTATTTTTTTTCTCTCTTTTTTTTTATTTCACCCATAAATATAATTTTATTTTATTCTTTTAATCACCGACCAGGTTTACAATATTTTGTTTTAATGTATTCATAAGAACAAAAGAGAGAAAAACGTTTTAAGGTAGAAAAAATCATGTCATCATTCATTCATTCATTCATTCATCTTCAAAATTACAAATGGAAATACGTTTATTACACAAATTTCAAAATTTTTTGAAAACAACAAATTTTATTTATTTTTGTGTTTTTTTAATGTTTTTCTTAAATTTTGCATTATTATTTCGCAATTAGTTTTTTCGTTCTCTATCCATCATCATTCATTATTTTTTATTTATTAAAAAAAAATATATTTCTTTTACTTTTATTTTAATGAGTTTCATTGTTTCTCTGAAACTATACATTTTCTTACACTTCTTTTGATTTTCCCTATTATAGCCGGGTTGACAGAGGTGATAATCTATAGTTCACCAGATGACAAAAAGAAGAATCGGGGCTTCTGCTTTCTGGAGTATGAGTCTCACAAAGCAGCTTCGCTAGCCAAAAGGAGACTCGGAACAGGTCGCATGAAAGTTTGGGGCTGTGACATCATTGTCGACTGGGCTGATCCTCAAGAAGAACCAGATGAGCAAACGATGTCCAAAGTGAGTAATATAACTTTGTTACTTTCTTTTAAACTAATCTTCGAAATTTTGTAAGAACTCAAAATAATTTCAAATCTGACTAAAAAACTATTAAAATTCTTATATTCATTTACGAAAACGCTATGTTATACAGGTTCGTGTGTTATATGTAAGAAATTTGACACAAGACTGCTCCGAGGAAAAGCTGAAGGAGTGCTTTGAACAACATGGCAAAATTGAAAGGGTGAAAAAGATCAAGGATTATGCTTTTATACATTTTGAGGATAGAGATTGTGCTGTGAAGGTATGAATGACTCTTATATTTTTCTATAAACTATAAAAATGATAGTTACAAATTTTTTAATATTTAAAGTATAAATTCAATTATAATGTAAAGAATATTTAGATTCCTACAAATACAAAATAAATGTCGATATTACACCTTTATCTGATTTACTTATGATCATTTTTAGGCGATGCGTGAATTGAACGGCAAAGAAATGGGGGGTTCCCATATAGAAGTTTCGTTAGCAAAGCCGCCATCCGACAAGAAAAAAAAGGAAGAAATGCTGCGTGCCCGAGAACGTAGAATGATGCAAATGATGCAGCTGATGCAGAGCCGTGGCGGATACGACAATGCATTGTACGACTTTTTTATTCTTATAAAACAAAAACATAATTGCAATATCTTGGTTTGAATTTTTAAGTGGTATCAAAATTGTGTGTGTGTGTGTGTAATTTTTTGTTTAATTATTGAGGTTGCGAGTATAAATTATAGTTAACGTTAAGGCACTTTCCATTAGTAGCAAATAGGTAGTCAAGCAGAATTCGTTAATTCAAAAATGAAAGCCAAGTATTGCGAAGTTTTCAGATAACTAAAACTAATTGCAATCTTTCTCTTCATTACAGAGGATCTCCCTCGCATCCAGGCATGATGGCTGGCCCAATGCCAGTACGCGGACCTGGACAAGGCCCTCGAGGCACTGGCGCAGGTATGCGTGGACCGTTGCGAAGTGACACCTACGGTAAGTCGGCTTACCAATGCGTCATTGTTTTACTCGTTGACTTGCGAATCGGTTATTTCCCATGATAATGAAAGACGCTATTTTCATTTTTATATTATTAATTCGTGCTAATATATTTTTTGTTTCATAATTAATTTTTATTATTTTTTATTATTTTTTTTTTTGTTCGTGAAGCTTTATGTTTTTTAAATTATAATTTATTCCTGTTCTACCAATTATTTAAAGAAAAATTAGAGAAATAAAAGGACTTTAACGATAGGTTGATAGATAACAATTTTAAGAAATCGTTAGTTTGGTCAGAATAATTTTATTGTAAAATAACGTAAAGAAGTTTATCGTATATAATGGACCTATATAAATAAACCAATAATTTAACGCTATAGCAATGGTGCTATAAATGTCTGTATAAAACTTGAAAAAATTTCTCATTCAATTTTAATGTAACATACAAAAACATCCCGCATGCTTTGGGAATTTTTCACTATCTCACTACATACCTTTTCGCTTACGCGCATGAGGAATAAACTTTTTTGGAACGCAAAATAATGGTACAGGGTATGTAATCAACAAAACTATATTCTTATACCTTACCCTCCTAAAACATCTGAAAGAACCTATTCATATTTTCATAGTAATCAATAATTTTCCAGTAAGAATTAGGATGTTTACATTAAGGGATTGTAGTGAGATAAAAAGGATGCAATTAACAATCACTGCTTTAATATTTCATTTACTAATTCATAAAAATTGAGAATTTTCTGTACAATATTAAAATTGACTGTCTCCGTAACGAAATTTGTTGATAATCTTACAAATACAAAGTGATTTCTCATTTATTTATTTATAAATATGAAAGAGCTGTAGGTGCACATAGTTACCTTACCACTACCACATCCTGTCATAAAACCAACCTTTATTTTTTTCTTTCAATCACTCAAGTTCATTATGCATGCCCATATTGTTTGTTTTGTATAATTTTTTTTTCTTCGTACCACTTAGCACTGGTATTATTTTTTATTTTTTTTATTTTTTTTGTTGACATTTGGTATTTATTATTATTATTATTATTATTATTATTATTGTTATATTGTTGAGTTGGAAAGTATGATTTCTTATTATGTGAGCGTGTGAAACCTTCCTTCTAGAAATAAACGTATGAACGTATCATCAATCGACATAATCTTTTTTCAGCTCTCAAGGAATTAGGTAAGCCGCGAGACATGTTGAGAATGATGAATGCGCCGTTGTCTCAAATATTAGTAGTTGTTTCAATTTTCTGATTTTTTTTCTTTGGTTGAGTTTAGTAAATTACTTTCGTCTGCTGGCGCATGTCAATTTTCGTCATCGAAGACTCATTGTTTGGAAAGTAATCTTAGACTGCAATAATCCGTTACTACATTACATTTACTAATTTTCTTTAGTTAAAAAAAAAAACATGTAGTTTTTTTTTGTGATAGACTTCGAGATGCGAGTTGGCATGTATCTTTTGGAGTCGGCAAACGTGATGGTGGTAGGGTTAACATTAAGAGGTTCTTTTTTTACTTACATTTCAATAATTTTCTTTGATTTATTATGGGACCAAAGTTTTCTTCCGGCACTTTGTACCTATTAGTCGGATCTTTTCATTTATTTTCCTTTAAGTAAAAACTTAGCGCAACGAGTTTTTGAGTTCTCTCTCGTTTGTTTCTTCACTTTATACTTATTGGTTTTTTCTAATTTATTATTATTGTTATGATTTTAATGCATACAGTTCTCGTCTCACGAATCTATTGGCATAGATGACAAAAAAAGAGTTTTTTATTGGAAAAAGTATCTTTTCCCGGCATGCTTATTGTTTTTTTTATTAATTTTGTTGTGTCTTTGAAAATATGATTATTATTATTGTTGTTACTCCGTTGTGCAAGTAATTATTATGGAATTGCAATAACGGAGCAACGGTGATCGTGTATTATCATTGTTATTTACAAATATATTACGTCTCTGTATGTACTGTGGAATATTTAGTTAGTTAGTTTATTTTGTTTTTTACATATTTTTTTTTATTTCTAATTATCATTTATTTTAAACATATATTTTATATGCATTTACATAAATATTTTTTATTTAAATTTTTTTCATGATTGACAACAATTCGTCTATCACGCAAAAACATTCTTGTTGTGTTTTTTTTATAATAAAAAAAATTGACGTGGCTAAATTTTGGATATATTTGTAATGTGTGTTTTTATAGATTATGATTACGACTATTACGGTTACGGGGATTATCGAGGTGGCTACAGTGATCCATATTACGATGACTATTATCGATATGAAGATTACTATTTCGATTACGCGCCGCCTCCGCCACCTGCCAGAGGGAGAGGCAGGCAGCCTCAACCGGTGGGTCGCCATTTTTTAATCGTTTTTTACAAAAAAAAAGTCGTTTCTTTTTTTTACAATTTACATTTAAAGATTTATTTTTTCTGCATTTTTTTAGTCTAATTTGTAAACATAATGATAATAATAATTATTATAATGATAATAACATACGAAACAACAGTATTTATTATTGTTATATTATTAATTATATCTTCTATTTGTTGTTATTTAAAAATACGAACATTTAGATGATAGGTAGTTTGATTGTGGCACAGTGTTCGCGGATTCCCATCATGTGTTTTATTAATTACATTAATGTGTTTTTCTTTACTCTTCTCCACAATGTCACTTATTAATTTTCTCATTTTCTATTTACTGTTTGCGATATTTGTACAGAAGTTATTCTGAATCACACGCCGAAACACACTTTCTTGTTCTTCCTATTTAAATCTTGCTCTTTATGACCTTTCTCACTCTCCTTCGCTATTTCGTAAAATGACTATTTTCTAAAATTATTTTGTTCATTTTTGCGTTCTTACAAAACAAACAAGTTTCATAAAATTAAATTTAATGTTAAAATTTATTTAATTGTTTATTTTACGAAATAATTACTTTGGAATTATTCCTCAATTAGTGTAATATAAAGTTTCATAATAAATTATTTATTAAAAATTAGTAACTAGTATGTTTTGATATTACAGAATAATAATTTTATATTTATCAATTATTTAGAAAAGTTATCTAGTAATATATAAATTTTATCATAAAAATTTTTAATTGGGTAATGACATCTTATTTTTATGTACAATATGTTTATTATAAAGTTCTGCTTGCTTTTTCCTATAAGTTTTTTCACTCTCACTACCTTTACATTCTCACACAGTCGTATGTTAATAATATTATTTTTTTTTCAACAATTAACACAAAAGGCCTGTGCGTGCGATTAACTTTGGCTAATTAGTTTATAATCAGCTTTGCTGCCAGTGTATTTCGCTGGTAATTTGCAAATTTAACCCAAGAGGGATGTGCACATTTTTTTTAATCCACAATTGACTAATAACGCACCTTAAAAAATACGCGAAACACTGTTCTATGTGTACTGAGAAAAGAAATGTTTCTTCGCATAATTTCAATATATTTTTTGAAAAGATAGTATTTTCTCAGTGTACGTCGCTACATTTTTATTGAAAATTTTTATTTAATCAATGCAATAAGCACTGCATGTAGCAGATATTATTTTTTGTTCACACAGAGAGTGAGAAAGGGAAATTGACATGTTCTTTTCGAGCACAAACGCACATAGCACACAGAATCACACTCATAGACGTAGGTATTTTTAAAATTAAAAAAAAAGTCAATAATATTTTTATGTAGCATAGTGTTAGGAAGTTTCAAACACGTCAAAGAAAGTGTGTATATATACGTGTGTGAAAATAAAGCGAGAGTGAGACGCTTACTGAAAACATAACTTTTTTTTTATAATATCATTGTACATCATGCGCACCCTATCCTTAACTTCTGTTTAATTGTTGTTCTGAGAAAAAGTACATTTTTGTTGTCTAAATATTTATTTATTTACTAGCTTATTAAAATACGTAATGGACGTTTTATAAATCTAACCGTGTGTTTTTTCTCTGAGCAACCGTAGAATAAAATGTGTATAATAGCACGAGTGCAATATAGAGATAAATGAAGAAAAGGAAAAAGGTTACTAACTTAGTCGAGTCTCTCTTCACTTACATACTAACACCGAAACCCTTGATAACCCGAACACATTGCCACTCTCAAATTGCTTGCGTTAAGCTTAAATGTAAAATTAAATTTAAAATATTGAAAATAAAAATTCAAAATCATATCTGAGCCATGGTAGACCGGAGAGAGAAAGAGCGAGAGAGATATGCAAAATTTTTACAGCCTCTGTGTAGTTAATTCGCACCCGGGAAAAGCGAATCGGAGAGAACGAGAAAATGTAGAGAACGTGTCCACAAACTTGAGCGCCAAATAAAAGTGCTTTCGAAGGAAGAGAAAGAGAGAGAGAGAGAAAGACAGAATAACAGAGACAAAAAGTAATCACACGCATATACGACGTGTTTAGTATACGTTCTACGTTGTAGAGAATTTTGTGCCAATCTGTGATACTTATATAATAGTAACTATTTACAAAATTATATGGGCAAGATATAGTTTAAACGAATTCTCTACAAGGTAGACCCCTTTGTACTATTCCTTCGATTTCTCAGTTGCAGTTGCTGAAATCTTTATAGCCTTTCGCAATGTCGAAATAAACAACATTGCTTTAATATCTTCCAAATTAGCTGGAACCGTAGAATCGATGTAGGTATCATTACTTTCGCAGGTGTGGTTGAGGAAGTTCAGGACAGAGGAAGGAGAGCGAAGCCAGACCAAAGCAGAGCTGCCAACGTAAATGCTAATCAAACTTTCATTTTACAGCCATTTCTAGATAAGGATTGTCTCGTGGCTCGGATATGATATAGCGATCGCACACATACACACTTCACGGCGAGGTTATCCAAACGATGTGGAGAGTCGTCGAGAGAGAAAAATACGCCCCGTGCGTCTGTATGTGTTCTGTGAGAGCGAGAGTGTAAAAGAGTGAGCGATCAACTTTTTCTCTTGGATGTCTTTATCGATTACAATTTTATTTTCTTTTACAGACATTTTTTTTATTCATTTACAATACGCTCATATAAATTTTTTGTTTGTTATAGCTTTACTGTTTATCTTTTTTTTTCTTTATTTAATTTAGTTGATCGTTCGATCGATTCTACGGAGCATGATTTTTGTTGACAATATCCAAGACACGTTGTTGTTGCTTTTTTTTCTTCTCGAAGACTTTGATGTTTCAGGAGGAAAAGTTGTTCGTCGCCGAGTGTGCGAGAGTTGGCAGGACAAGAGTAATTAAGAGCGATGAGTGTTCCGTCGTGCGTTTGGTTGCATTTAGAGCATTTGACAAAAGCTTTAGAGTGCCTTTAGTAAGGATTAATGAGAGAAGCTTATATGAGTACATACGTATATATCTATCTATATATAAAAGAAAAAATGCTGAGACTGTGAGCTAAGGTGTGAGACGGTATTCGTTGGATAGAGGAAAGGGAACGAAAGGATTAAAAAAACAGTATTGAGACAAATGCATTCTGGAGAAGCAGCGGCGACGAAATAAATTTATTTCCTCCAGTGAGAGAGAACAAAGTTTTCGTCGTTGCTTTTCACGATGCGCTACATAGATACAAGCTTTGGGATACGCTTAAACGCTTTATACTCTTAACATTAGGCGCTTTTTTATACACTGCTTCATATTAATAAATACGCTGCTTCGATTTACACACGCTTCTTAGTTTTACAAATACACGCGCTAATTTTGATTTTACGCTGCAAACACGCACACACTCGCTTTTTAGTACTTCTTAGTATTATTATTTATTATCATCAATGCACACGCATACACTATCGCTGCTACTGGCGCTGCTTATAACCACTCGTATTATAACTTAGAATTAGGATTTGTGCCGCTTTAACAGAGTTAGCATCGCAAGAGAGTGACACGCTTGAGATCTTTATCCGTTACTCACGAAATCAGGATGAAATTTTTGCGCTTTCGCTGCTGTTGATATGCTGCCCCCCATCCGCTTTAAGCTTATACCAATACATTCATATATTACCTCGCTGATGCCGCTTTTCTGCCCTCTGTTTTATTTTTGTTCCGCTTGTAATATACATGTCCTCTGCGAGTACGCGTGTACTCGTGCCCCCTCCAGTGTCACACGTGTGTGTATATATGTATACATATCACCTGCTGAGACTATAGATAAATACTTCTCTGCCACACACCACCTTCTTCTCTTCTTCACAACATTCATTTTCTTCTAATGTTATGAGCGATCGCCTGGCTGGTTTGCGATTGACCATCTTACACGTGGAAAGGTTCGGACAGACGGAAATCAGGATGAAATGGATTTGCTTTTAGCAAATTTACATAACACCTTCAGTGTTGTACAGGTCGTAAAAGTAGATTATGATCATCATGATTCTTAAATGTCTATACGTAAAAATTTTTATTCTACATAGTATATTAAAGTTAAATTTGTTAAATATAGAATAATAAAAAATTACATGTACCAATTTTAAAATAGAAATTTTTCACACGTTCACTATCATGCTGGTCGGGCGATCACAATAATATTGTCCCTCACTACAAAAGTTTAGTCAAGTCACAGGTCTAAATATATCACGGTTCATAGATTAAACAAAAGATCAGTTTCATAAAAGTATTGAGAAAAAAGTCAGGATAAACATTAATCTTTCGAGAGAGTTATAAAGTACAATCGTAGTTTCTAGAAAAGTCGAGGAAAACATTCTTAAGAGATTATTGGCGTTCGAAAGGCAAACAAAACTCGTGAGATTAATTATATCTTAAAGTGCATATAAACCGAACAGATAATAAATCTCGAAGTTGTACACGAGTTTCGTCTGTTATTTTGCACTAGAAGAATAAAACCAGTTGGATTATGTGATTGTTTATCTGCTTAATTTATTATGATTAAAACTGTGCAAGCATTCTCAATCAAATCTGAAATTACATTCAGTTTGTTAAAGATTTTATAATGGTTTAATATCTACTCACGAAAAAAAAATCCAACTAATTTTTATCTTCTAATGCTCGCCAAAGCGCAACGTATATACGCCGTCACTTTAATAATTAAATAACTATAAGTAACAATAAACAAACAAACAAACAAACATTCAAAATTTAATTTACGAGCGCAAGATATATAATGTATGCCTGACCATGAGCGAAAGCGTGACGAGTGACTGACACGAGCGAACGTTGCAAATATCCAGGACCAACCATAACCATAAAAACATAAACAAACTAGAAACCAAAAAACAAAACAATCGGTTTGTATAACCGTATGTGGTGTGTTTATTCGTTGTTTTGGCCAGGCTGGACGTGGCCGTGGAGCGGCGGTGGCACGTGGCCGGGTCGGTGGCCCCCAAGCACGTGGGCCAGTTCGGGGGGGGCGCAACCCCGCAGCTACAGGGGTGGGCCGTGGGCCCCAACGGCCAGCCGCTCGTGGGGGGGTGGTCCGCGCCAAGGGAAGTTTACCAGGTGAGGATGGTCTGTATCTCCGGGACGAACTCGTCTCTTTTTTCTTATCTTATCTCATCTAAAAAAAAAAAAAAAAAAAAAAAAAA